>JARHVA010001428.1:435000-475000 GCA_037957365.1 Torreya grandis | reverse complement strand
AGTCAACATTAAAAATGTACTAATGCTAACCATTTAAATTATGCATATAATAAATGATATTTAATGTGGTGTGTGACATTCCTCTTACATCTGCCAACACCTTCATCTACGTCACCCTCTATCATGCTCTGAGGGATGAATCTCTCTTATATTCAAATCATGAAAAGAATGTAGTTAGTCCATAATATCATGACATATAATAATAATAATAATAATAATAATAATAATAATAATAATAATAATAATAATAATAATAATAATAATAATAATAATAATAAAATACTACTAAAATAATAAATCAACATTATCATAATGTAAAGATTATACAATACAACTAAACTCATGGTAATGCAATCATGAAACCAAAGCAACATACATATATCCCATAATAACATATGACATATATTGGTTAATAATAATCAAATAAAATTACCAGCTATAAGAATCCATAGATGTTCAAGTAATTTTTCCTAGTGAGGAATCAGGATGTGATAGGTTTCTCTCTCTTTATAGGTCCTTGCCTCACCTAGATACTAGTGCATTGCTCTATGCAGGCCACTTAATGTGTGAAGGTGTTAGTGGTTGAGATTGGAGTGGAATTTGATTGGTAACTATATTTAATTATACCTTATATTCATAACCCTCAAGTTATTATCATCTATCACAACCTCTATGTGAAACATTGATGCTTAGAAGCATTTGGAGAGAGTGGTTTAGTTACTAGTCCTTGTCTTGTTCATTAGTGTTGTTGAAATGCCAAATATAGTGCACACAACATATTGGTGCATCACCTCCAATAACATAGGTTTCATTTCATGTTTTCCTCATATCCATTTTCATCATCAAGTTAGTAGTTTTAGGATTTGATCCATAATTGATGCACCAAGGGAGCTAGCCTCATAAACTAGAGGTTCACCTCATCAACTAGGCCACCCACACCTAGAGGTGATCCCATTATATTATCTAGATGAGGTAGGCCTAAAATTCCTTAACTCAAAGGGTATAATATAAATTGATAATAGTTATTGGCACACCTGATGGGACCAGAGTTCAAGGATCTTGGAGCATACATTTGAATCTTTTATTAATCTCAAGGAGATGCAAGTATTGAGGAAGTAGACCATCACTCAAAATTTAATCCCAAGAATCATCCAAGGGTAAAAATAATTTATTATTGATAGTTCACTTTGTTATTAATTTTCCTTATAATGTCTACTGGCTAGATATGAAAGATAATTCTATTCTACACTACCTTATCTATCATATCATGATCCATACCAGTCTTATGTTCCTTATCATAAACATTATGTTGACCCTTTCCAGTCTTATATTTAACCTCCTCAACCTAATTATTATTCATGTCTACCACTTCCCACCCTAATTCCATCTTATTAGAAACCTTCTTATCCTCATGATCTTCCTAATCAACATAGCCATGTTCCAAATCAGTCCATCTCAAGCCTTAAGCAAATCCTCTTGAGTTATGAGAGATATATGGTTGAGATTGATACATAGAGGGGGTATGGTTAAGGGTTCTCTATTTATCTCATTGGTAATGTGATAGACTCATTGCATCAATTTAAGAAAGAGTGGGCATCTAACATGAGGGAGAATCATACATGACTCACTAGTTATATATTAGACATATGAAGTTTGATTTCAGTCATAAAAGAGAAGTTAGTGGTTTATGAAGGGAAAAAATATAGTATTATTAGCCTCATGTACCCTCTCCTATTTCATATCAAACTTGTTTTTATCAACCCATCATTCCTCAAAATACTGAGTTAGACAAGTTTCAAAAATTTGCAAGTTCCTCACAAGTTTATCAAGCTTTTCCTATTTGGAAGTCTATTCAAGAGACCATGCAAAAGAGGGAAGAAGTTCTTATTGAGAGGATTGAATGTCATGTTTCAAATGAGACTTGGTAGATCCTTTCTCTTCCTAATTACCCTGAGTAGATTTATGATTAGATGAGACTTGATTTTGAAGCTCACCTAACTAGGGAAATTAAACTTGCAAATGAATCTATTCAGACCTCATTGCCCCCCTCCCTATGAGCTAAAATATTTCCAATCTTGGAAGTATATCCAAGAAGGTTTTCAAAGTAATAAGGGCACTACCTTGACTCCCAAGTCAACTCATGAATGCATCCATCACCCTCCCACCCTCAACCTCCTTGAGAAATAACCTATCATATGGGAGGTGAGTGATTAAATTCAAGCTATAGTAGTAGTTAAGCAAGGTGATTTAGGTGAGTTTGAAGAAGAGATTGCTATTGGTACACCTCTTAATGAAGATAAGTACATATCAACATTTAAGGATGTAGAAGAAGATAAAATTCAAGAGCAAGGTGAGTCACAAAAGGAAAATATATCAGTTGGCCAAGAATAATGTGATTTTAAAGATCTTATTGATGACATGGAAGTTGATCTATTTCATGATAGTCCTATAGAGTTTCGAAATGCCATATTTTTCCAACTTATAGTAGTTTTAAAATAAAAAGATAAACCTATAAAGTATTCAGTTGGTCAAGAAAGATAAAATGTATTCTAAGAAGTTGAAGAGGAAGGTAACTTTGATGAGTTACAAGTTGACCAAGTTATAATGATAGATGAAGGAGATTCTAATGATCTATGATAGGTGGTAGGAATTTTCTTATAGTTCCATGAGCATGATCAAGTATAATCTACAAATCCTTCTCAATTTATGTTATGCCTATTTCCACATTAGAACCATTCAAGCTTGAATAAATTCTAAGGAAAATAGAAATATGTTATAGACGGTTATGAGAAAATCACATAATTCTACCATTCTTGGCTCTAATCTTGACTCTTTAGTCTTAACTTGTAAATTCTTTGTTTTATCCTTAAACATTAGGTTTCAATAATAGTCTTTCAAATTTCCATAGGATTAATAGCCTTCTATAGCATGAACCTATTCAATAGGAAAGTTTTAATCATTTATGATTATCATTAGACCTTGCATAAGCCTCTGACTCATCCCCTCAACTCATTCCATTCCTTGATTCATATCCTTTCACTTAACTCACTCACTAGCTTCACAAAAGTTCATAACTCAAGGCACAAAACATCAAATCTTGTAATTGATCTCATGAATGTAATCCTATCACCATGAATGATCTTTCCTAATCATAATACACTTATATCAACCCCTTTTAACCCATCAATCACTCACCAATATTCACTTACACACTTCAAGCTCAATAGTGAGGTTATTTCCTTGTAGCCTTTTTTCACTAATCTCCTTAGTTTGAATGTTTTAGAAGTCATCTAAAATATGAAATCCTATATTTGAGCACCCTCTATATTTTTACTACTTCTTAATAAGTTTCATATCATAACTCTTTATGTAGATACTCTTTCCCTTGTAACCTCCTTGCCAATTAGGACTTATATCCCTTCTTACACTTAATCAATCACTAAATCCATACTAGATCATACTATACCTAGTAAAAACCTATTGAATACTTCTCTACATGAAAAAACATGAATGATTACAAAGTTTTAGAATATTCCCATGGTTAAAAATAAATTTATTGGGGTTTTTGTTCCAAAACCCTAGATAGTAGATTGTATAGACTGAAAGGGATTAAAATTCTATATTTTTGGTTTTGGCTCATTTCAAATTAAAGTAATACCTTTCTAAGGTTTTTACCAATAATTTACACCTTTATAACTATAAAATTATTCTTAACCAATCCTATAATAAGGGTTTAAGGTCTAAATTATTCAAATATCCTCATGATTGATGTACCATGGAAGTTATTGTTGACCAAATTTGGTTTACATACTAAAATGTATCTAGCCCAATATTACAAAAGCTGAGTAGGAGCCTAATTGGAGAAGTGACCCAATGTCATGAGGAGCATATATACCTCAAGTGGATATCATATAGATTTTGAAAATATTTTGAAAAACTTTAAGCAAGCTTAAAGTGTGATCTAATTAATCTTTAAGGGATAGATCTACAATTTCAAATGAAGGGTCCAAGAAGGTTTCATGGTGTCCAAATAATTTAGGAGAATGAACCAAGTTGAAAAAGGCTTAAAATATCATTAGAGCCTTGAAATATTGAGCAAAATATGGACTGTGAAAGTTTAAATAAATAGACCATCACTGGGATATCATGAAGAAATGAATGGACCAACTATATTATGTATTTTATAAGTCCACTCAAAAATCATCATCAGCCAAGCTATTATAGTGCCATGGAGTTCTCCATGACAATAAAATTCTCTACAAGTTTCATGTCCATGAAAACTTTTGAGATCAAGATCTAAGTGTTCAAAGTTAGACTTGTAACATATGATGTTTATGGAAGTGTCAAGTTTAAAATACACAAAATGACCTTTGGATTAAAAAAAGTCCTTAAAAGGTTTAAATTTGAGAAATATCTAATTTTCCACATGATCTCACATTCTAATAGACAAGATCTAATGGTTTGCTCTAGGGGTTAAACTAGTCAAAAGTTCCTTGGGTTAAAACTCCTGTAAAGAGATACAAATTGGGCATGATCTTATGGCACAGATCAATTAGAAAAAAAATATAATGGTGCACATTAAATAATAAAAGTTTGATTTTATCCTAGATCAATCGACCAAATTCATTCATAATGACAATCCAATGGTGCATAGGGACTGATAGGAAAGTGGGTCTAGGTAAATCAATGATCAATGTTGCTTCATACATTATGATCTAATGATGTGAGATCAAGTCAACATTTCAAAGGATATTCAATGGTAGGAAATCAAGGGCCCATATTAATTCATACAAATTTATCCTATGATGTACAAGAGGTCAAAAATGTCAAGATATGATAATAGGGATCTACGAGGCCAATGGGAATGAAGATGGGTTAGATCAATTTGATTAGCTTGAGTAATATTCAATGGATAAGGTAGAACCAAAGGAGCCAATTTTTACCAAGGTAGATAAGGTTTTTTAGGGTCATATCACCACCAATAAATTTTTTCAAACACCATAGATCAGACATAGTCATACAGGTAAGATGGTTAAGGACAAGGCTCCATCAGCATTGAAGTCTAAACATGACCTCTTCTTAATAACTCAGAACTTATAAACTATGTTGTAGAGTCATTTCATTGACATGTTCATTTATTTTAAATAAATAATCCTCATATGAAATAAATTATCAATTCTCATAGGGATCTAGAGGTAATATAGGTTAATTAAGACCAAATACAAAGATCAACGATGGACTAGTGATTGTGAAGCAAAGTCAAGGAGTTTACAAGTTTCCATGGATATTGTGACTATGTGAAAACTAATAAGTGTAATGCTTTTCACCTATAATGGACCTATGTTTGATATTGGAGTAAACATATATGTAAACATGATCATCAATCTTTTCAATTCTAAGACATGGCCCTCATCAGCAGATTAGATAGATAATGACATAGAGCTCCAAGAAGGAGATTTGGTAGTTGGATAAGGATAATAGGCATTTAATTATTTTATAGAATTTTTTCCTTGTTGGTAAGATCATGAGTCAAAATCTTTGAAATTGTGATAATACATCATAGTTCCCTCTCTCTCTTCCTTTTTTATATATATTTTCCAACTTCTACCACATGTATCTCTCTCTAAAAGTTTTAAAAAATAAATGTATGGCATTTTTAGAGAATTATGCTCTTATTCTTTGGCTTGCTTAAGCTATGACAACATTTGTATTGTTACACCTTTTGATACAATAAAGACTGAATTCCATCATTTTTCAAGTTAGATTGACGTGTGTTCCATGAACTCATATACAATAGTTAATTGAATGTATGTTGCTTGTCTATAACTGGGTTTTTTCACCTTCATGAAGTATTTCATAATTATCATAGGCTATTTTAAGTGCAATTTACAATTTGTTGTTTAGCTTGAAAGTAGATGTCTACCCTCTCATGCTAGTTTAATAACTTATTCATGCCTTATTTTGAAATATTCATCTAGGACTGATCTTATTTGGTCGTGAATGTGTCTCATAGTGTGTCTTTTGAAAAGTATAAGTATTCCAATTACTAGTGCATTCCCCCATTTTACATGTTTTCTTATATTATTGTATCTCTTATCTCTTTTCCAAGTAAGTGTTAGACTAGGTCTAACACCTATAAGGAAGTTATTCTTTTTTTCAGGTCTGATCAATTATTAGGATACCCATAGCCTAGGATGAGTCCCATATTAGACTAGATTTTAGTAGGAGGATATGAACAGTACCCTTACTCAGCTAGGGTGAAAATCTAAAACACCAATAGTATTGGCATGTCTGATGGGACAAATTTCTTTGTCATAATTCAAGTTTGAAGATTGATAAGAAGAAATTTCAAAAGGATGAGACATCTACCATCATCAAAAGTTAAAATTTTTTCAAGTTATAGAGTTCATGGCATCTTTCAAAAACTATTTTCATCTAAATATTACAACAAGATCATCAAGTAAAGTTATTACTTTTAAACATATTTAATTTCCTTCTACTACTTATTAAAGATCAAGATTCAATAGTAGAAGACCCTATCCTCAAAAGAAGCATGGATCTCCTAGTCATCCTATTGTTTTAGTCTAATCTATTGTCCCCATAAGCCAAATCCCTTTTTCCCATATAGCTATTAGAAATCAAGTGTTTATTCTATTTAATAGGGGTAGTCCCCTAAATTTATCCCAATATGATGACATCGTTGTGTCTTCCCTAAAAATTATCCATTTCTTATCAGGAGAATGGGATAGGTTTACTACTATTGAGCATATCCAAGACGTTTCCAATCTATGTTCTATTCATAATATTACTCAAGATAATGTGGATATTAGATTACTTATTGCTTCTTTTAAAGGAAAATCATTGAAATGTTATAGTAACCTCCCTTTGACTTCCATTGATACTTGGGATGAGTTAGGTGTAGCCTTAGTTAGGTAATTTGAAGACAAGTCTAACAATCTATCTTTAGTTAAACAACTAACTACCATACAAAGGTACCCCCATTATTTCATGTTTAATTTTAACCATAGATTCTAAAATACATGGATTAGGATCCCTGCATTGGTTAGACCATCTCTAGAGTATGCATATTTATACTATCTTAAGGCCCTTAATATGATATGAGTGTCATGATACACTCCATGGGTGGTAATACCTTCCCAAATGCTTAAGAAATTATAATAAGGGTAGAGAAAAACTTTAAACAAGCTGGTAAACATGCTCCAAGGCCTTTAATTCCCATATTGATATAATTTTGACCTATTCCTCTTCCTTGAGTTCCCCAAATTCCATCTATAGCCCTTATTCCATCCCCAAAAGTCCAAGTTGTAGCCTCTCTTAATCAAGCTAATGAGATTAGTGATCTGAAAAGCATGTTACAAGCTTTTGAAAATGAGATTGTTCAACTCAAGAGACAACAATACCAAGATTTATCTTATCAATAGTAAAACTAAAACACTTATTAGTCTTTCAATAACCAATGGCCCCTTATCATGGTTTCACGGATAATAGGCAACCTTATCAAAATCAAGGAGCCATAAACTAAACTAAGAAATATATAGCCCTAGATATTATTTTACCTTCTAGTTCAAACTTTATTATTCCACAAAATAACTTGATGTAATATTTAGGTTGGCAACCTTCTAATCTAAATAACACTAAAAATCAAGCCTTGGTATCACAAGATATTACTATGCCACAAATGACATAGGAAGAGTTATCTCTTTAAGGTAGTTATTATCAAGACATTAATATGTAATTCCAAGGATAATATCAACAATTTCCATGGGAACCTAATACTATCAATGTTAATTGGCAATTGGATGAACATATTGCATTCAACTAGGTTGGTGAAACTAGCAACATAAATGGTCAAGTTGTAGCTCTAACTAGGGCTAAAAGAAGATAATTTGAAAAAGTTCAATACGTGAGAAATATTTATATTATTCCTAATTTTATTTCCAAAAGTTTTGAGGATCAAGTTGACGTTCCTATAGCATAAAATATTTAGAATGTAGAGACCGTGAAGGTTTCCCAAATTCCTCTGACTAGAGAACAACTAATGTCTCAAAAGTTATAGCCAAAGGTTAGTTGATCTTCATTAAAAATAATAGATCAAATGAATAAATAAAATAATATAATTATCAAGTGGTATTACCTTGCAATTCTAAGAAAAAAATACATGTTTATTCAAGAGCTTTCAGATTTTAAGGTATCTGAAGAACTAGTTGAGAAATAAGGAGCTATATTGGCCAATTCAGACCATCAAATCAAGAAACTTGATCAACAAGTACATAACATGGAAAATGTATACAAAATTTTTTTCAAATAAAACAAAACCCCTCACTTGTATCTCTCTTTGATAATTGATAATGCTTGGTCCATAATTGTATGGTAGATAGTGGGACTAGCAACACTGTCATGCCAAAACAAATTAAAATAAAGCTTGGTCTTGTCTATGAGCCAAATACCAAAGGAATATTGAAATTATATGGATCACCAAAAAATAAAATATTCATAATCAAGATCTAAAATTTACATTACATGCTTACCCCAATTTTATTATTTAGCAAGATGTAGTTGTAGTGTAATCACCTCCTTATTTTGCGCCATGTGTCTGTCAAGAGACTTTAATTCAAATATTGGAGGATATTTGTAAGCTGATTGGACCTATTTAATATTTAGGACCAGGTATGCTACTAAGGTAACAATACATTCTAAACCTATTGCAATATTTCATTTGGAGCTATATATGCCAAGTATGGTGAAAACTAATTGTGTTATCTCATATAAGGTACCAGGAAATAGTGAGGTGAAAACTGAATAACCTCTAAATAAAGTCCTAGATCTTTTGCTATGTACCTATGGATATGATATATTAATGTATATGGGTTGATGGAAATGTTGACATGTGGCACACATCCCCTTAGTTAGTTATGTTGGTACAATATATTAGGATAATGGAGTAACTTGTGGAATTAGTACATTGGGTAATGGTTAGCCTACATTGGGATTAGGAGGTTACCCATCCATGGGTTAGATAGATGTCTATATATAGGAGATGATTATGATTGTAAAGATATCAAGCAAGCATTGTTTCTTCTATTTTAAGAGGTTATTGTAGGTTGTCCCCTTGAAGAGACATTGTGTGGAGTTATTCCTTCCTAAAGGAGTATTATATGGTGTTTCCCTACCTTAAGGGTATTTCTACATATATTGAATATCAAGATATCAGAGCTTCAATTTGGGCAATTTGTGTGAAGAAAAACCCTAATTTTTTGAGTCATCAATAACCTTTGATTGGTTATGAAATTTTCCACAATTGTTTTACTGGAAATGGATAATATTTCAAATAAGTCACAGTAAAAAAATAGCAATTTTTTGATTCGTTTTGAGGGAGTTATTACTGTTTTAGTGTTTATACTAATTTCGCTATATCATCCTAAATTTAGGGAATTTGTATTCTAAATTTTTATTGAAAATGTAATGAGATATAAAGAAGTACAGTCAAAATTTCAAAAAATTTGGAGTTGTTTTGAGTTTTTTTATTTTTATTTTATGGTTTTTCATATATTCAATCTACAGGTCAAAATTTATGCATTGTTTTACAAAATTTTGACTAAGGTTACAATATCATAAGAGGAAGCTACAGTAAAAATTGGGGACTTTTTGTTTTAATTTTGTATGAGTTATTGATATTTTAGGGTTTCATGAACCTTAATTTTTTTGTGGATCATGGAGTTGCAAAAATTTTTAGGGGAAGATGATATTGATGGTAGAGAATGGTGGCTCCTTTTGGAGAATCATTTTTTAAAAAAAATTAGGCCAAGATGATTACTTCCTTTTTTGTTTGGGCTTACACTACATTGGTTTGATCAGTTGAGCTGTATAGAAAGGTTTTCATCATGGAAAGAAATTGAACAAATCTTTTTAGATCGTTGGGCTATAAAAAAAGAAGTAGAAAAAGAAGAAGCAATAGAAGTAGAAGAAATAGAAGAATAAAAAGAAAAAGAAGAAGAAGAAGAAGAAGAAGAAGAATTGGATGATAAGGGTTTAAATAATTTGGATCCAAAGAAATCTAAGTTAATTTTTCAATTTCATGGATGCATTCAAAAGAAAAGGGTTGTTGTGTCCATAAACCCTACTAGTAAGTATAACTTCATCAACATGAATGTGTCCAAGCATCTACATGTTCAAGAAAAGAATATCAAAGAGGTTTAAGTAGATGGTAAGAATATTTCAATGTTTGAAGATCTAAATCCCATTATGGAAAAATATGTTTTACATTCAGATTTTTATGCTTTAGATATGGATGATGTGGATATAGTTCTGCGATATCCATGTTTAGAGACTTTGGAAACAATGAATATTAATGTTCAAAAAAATTTCATGAAGTTTTGGTATAAGAAAAAGAAGATCACTTTACAAGATATCATAGTGAAAAAGAAACCAATAACAATCTAGATAGATCATGAGGATGAGATTGAAACAGGGGATGAAGATTCAAATGATATAGATAAAGACACACTACAAATGAACACTTCATCTAATCAAGAGAAAAAGAAATAAAAAGTGGAAGAGGTAGAAGTAGAGGTGGATAAGGTTAAAGTATTAGAAAATGTTGAGGTATATAGACACCCACATCATCATGAGAGGAAACAATCATGGAACTAGGTGAGGAAGTGTCATAACAACAATAATTTTGTCTATATAAGAAATAAAATTTTCAATCATTAGGATATGCATGGAATCCAAATAAAAAATACTATGGCACATGGAATGAATGGGGAAATCACTATGACTATGCATGGAAGAATACCTATTTTGGTCATGGTTGGAATCAGAGTAGTGCAACAGAATATGGTATATGGAATAAAAAGAGGAATAATTATACTTGGACATCAAAGCAGTATAATTATGATTATAAATGAAATTAGAGGAACACAATGGAATTTGGAAACAAGATTGGAGAGCTATAACCTGCCAATATCACATATGGATGGCTAGATGATCAAGATTGGAGACAAGTGTGCAATGATTTTAAGCACACTCATCATTTGGTTTCTTCCTATGTTTCAGGGATGAGACATGTCAAGGAGGGAAGTAATGCTATGTACCTAAGGATATGATATATTAATGTATATGGGTTGATGGAGATGCCAAAATGTGTCACACATCCCCTTATTTAGTTATGTGGGTATAATATATTAGGATAATGGAGTAATTTGTGGAATTAGTACATTGGGTAATGATCAGCCTACATTGGGATTAGGAGGTTACCCATCCATGGGTTAGATAGATGTCTATATATAGGAGATGATTATCATGGAAAAGATATAAAGTAATGATTGAGTCTTCTATTATAAGAGGTTATTTGAGGTTTTCCCCTTGAAGAGACATTGTGTGGAGTTATTCCTTCCTAAAGGTGTATTATATGGTGTTTCCTTACCTTAAGGGTATTTCTACATATATTGAATATCAAGATCATATCATATTTTCCTTGATGAATGGTCCTCTAATTTTCACGGAAATTATCCATACAATTTAATTAAAGAATAAGGACTTGGTTTCTATTATCTTCATGAAAATTATACACCAATTCCAATATTGATGAAAAATGATTAGCCCAATGATGGATTGTGGCAACTATATTTTGATGGATCCAGGAACAAACATGGCACTAGAGATGGAATGATGTTAATTTATCCAACCAATCAAAGGTATTTATATTTTCTCAATTTTTAGTTTGATTGTTCCAATAATGTTACTAAATATGAAGCACTAGTGCATGGTTTTTAATGGGAAAGAAAGATAAAGGTTAATTCTTTACAAGTTTTTGGAGATAGCGAAGTAGTAGATCACCAAGTAACGGGACTTACTATATGCAATAACCCACTACTTAGGTCCTATAATAATAGAGTATGGGACCTAGTTGATGACTTTTAAGATTTCAATATATAGGCCATATCAAGAAATAAGAACAAGCATGTAGATAGGTTAGTTGCCATTGGGTCACAGTTCAGTATCCCAAATGACATAAAAAATGAAAAAGTTTAATCACACATCAAGGTAGTTGTAAGGCCTTCTCTCTTAGATGACCATAATAATTGACAAGTATTTGAATTCAATAATTATATTGTTATATTCTTACAAGAGAAAGTTGAATTTTCCTCAAGGAACCAAGACAAGCACTTACAACGGTATGGTGACTAGATTATGAAATTAAAGACAAATAAGTTGTCTAAAGGGTTGGACACCCTTGAAAACATATTTAGTAGAGATGATGAATTTAGGAAATAAATTTTTTCTTTGTCAATGAAGGAATAAAATTATACACATGTGGAGATTACCATTGGCAAGAGATTAAAATTAGGTAAATTTTGCACATCTTTAGAGAAAAAAAACTTTTATTGAGTTATGTTCATGCTTGGTAGATGTTTTTTCATGGAAATACAATGATATTAAATGATTTGATCCAATTCTATCTCAACATACCATTGATTTATAAGATGAGACTAGGCTAGTCAGACAAAGACAAAGGCTTATTAACCCAAAGCTTAAACTATTGATGAGAGCTGAGTTGTATAAGCTCATTGAATCATCTATAATATTTATAATTAAACACTCAACTTGGGTAGAAAACCTTGCTATAGTATGGAAAAAATGGTTAAATATGACTATTTATTAACTTCCATGACTTGAATAAGGCCTCTCTTAAAGACCACTATCCATTGCCATTAATGGAGTAGATTATATAACTAGTTTTAGGTTTAGAAAGGTTCTCCTTATCGGATGATTATAGTGGATATAACCATAATTTGGTCAAAGAAGAAGATCAGTTCAAAATAACCTTCACCTCAAAGTGGGGGACTTTTTCATACAAAAAGATGCCTTTTGGTTTAACCAATGTTGGAGAAAATTTTTAGAAATATATGGAATTTTAAGGTCTCCTTAACAATTTTATACTTAATTATCTATATGAAATAATAGTATTCTCTAACAATGTAGAAGAGCATATGATTCACCTTAGATAAGTGTTTAAAGTACGTAGATAATTTGCAGTGTCTTTGAATCTAAAAAAGTGTATTTTCTCTATTCATGAAGGTAGGCTTCTTGGACATCTAATTTCAAAATATGGTACAATCATATATCCTAATAGGATAGAATCAATTCTTTCACTGTCCTTGCCTAAGCACAAGAAGATTTTTAGGTAAGATCAGTTTCATAAGGAGATACATTTTAAATTTTGTTACTTTAGCTAGGCCATTCACAACCATGCTAATGATGGGTCATAGTTTTAGTTGGTCCAAATAAGGAGTAAGAAGTTTTGAAGAGATCAAGAAAGCTATAGCAAGTGACCCTACACTCCTGAACCCAAAATTCACAAATTATTTCTTCTCATACACCTATGTTAACATTGACATAATTTCAAATATTCCCATGCAATAAAATAAAATGGTCTTTAGAGCAGCCAATAGCCTTCATGAGTCAAGGCTTAGAATAATATGAAACAAGGTATTCTTTTGTTGAGAAGCATGTGCTTCCAGTCATAAGGTCTCTTAAATTTTTTAGGTACTTGTTGTCTAATAATAAGATACATTTGGTGGTTGCACATCAAGTGTCAAATCTTTTCTCTTGAACAAGGATATAAATGACAAAATAATTAGTTGGATAAACAATGTCATGGAATATGATGTTGAGATCAAGGTCAAAAATCTAGTTCAAGGTAAAGGACTTTTTGAACATCTAGCCTAAGAATTGCAAGAGGTTAATGTGTTTATGGTGTCAAATAATGAATAAGTTACAAATGATCACACTCCGTCTTTTAGCTGGTTTCAAGATATGGTAAGATACCTACAAGATGGTACTTATCCTTCTTACTTACTCCTTCAAAAAGGAGATATTTTAGATTAAAGTCATTTCCTTTTCTTCTTATTAATATTGTTTTATTCAAAAATGATATCAATAGCATATTGCTAAGATGCATATAGCCAACTCAAACGTAGAAGTTGATTGAGTAGTTATATGATCAACATAGTGTAGGAAATTATTCAACAAGGATCACATCCCACAAAAGATCATGAGAGGTGGGCATTATTGGCCAAGTTTATTTGGTGATTGTCATAAATGGGTTAGGAAATGCAGATAGTGTGCCATATTTATTGTAAAAGTGAAGCTTGTAGCCTTAACTCTCCAACCAATTTTAGCAAATCAACCCTTTATCTGATGGTGATTGAAATTTATTGGTCTCATTAACCCCACTCCAAGCTTAGGACACAAGTGGATCCTAACTACCATAGATTATTATACTAGATGGATAAAGGTAATAACATTAAAAGAATCCAATGAAACTAGTGTTTCAGACTTCTATGAAGGTTTTCTTACCATATTTGGGGTCCCTTAAACCATAATTTATGATAATGCTATGGATTTTGAAGGGTCTAAGATCAGATAGTGGGTATTTAAACATAGTATTTTTATAGTGCTTCATCAAACTATTATCCACAAGCCAATGGTCTTGTTGAGTCTACTAACAATAATTTATTGAAGATCATTAGGATGTCTGTTGAAGACAATCAGAGATCATGGCATTTCAAATTGAAGTCATCTCTATTGGCTATAAGGATCACTTATAAGAGGTTAATTTCCAATTCTCCATAAAAGCTAGTATGTGGTAAGGAATCAAGAATGCTTATTTCTCTTGAATTCCCTACTTTGGAATTAATGCATCAACTTGAGATTTTGGAGAATGAGCCAATGGAAATAAGATATGTTGAGATCACAGAGCTAAAAGAGACAAATCATCATTTCATGTTGGCCATGAAGCCCATCAAGAAATGGTGAATAAATCTTTTGATAAAAGAGCTTCTTAAAGAATTTTCCAAGAAGAAGATTTGGTCCTCAAGTGGGATGAGGATAGAGCTAGGCACAAATTTTTTGATTCTCTATAGAGTGGTCCATACACAGTCTCTAGTTGCAAATCCCACAATGCTTTCTAACTCACAAGGATGAATGTTGAATATCTTCCTATCCTAGTCAATGGGATACATCTAAAGAATTGTTATTAAGGAATCTAAGTCCCCTATCCATAGTTTTTTTGGGATTTTCTCTAATTATTTTTATAACATAATAGTTTCATTTCTTTTGTCCCAAATAAGTAATTTATTTGCACAATTGTTCAATAGATTAGTTGCCTTTTATTATTAGGTTAGTTTCCCTTTAACGTTTATCTCTTTCCTTATTTGTTAGAATTATTTGTCTTTGAATGTCAATAATATGTCTTGTAGTCAAATTTAAATGGTCTATGTATCATGTAAATGATCTAAGATTCATAAAGATGGTTTAAGTTCTCAATCATAGTAGGAATGCTACCTATCCAAGTCACCAAAGATGTTGACCAAATTAGGTCTACATACCAAAATGTGCATATTCCAAGAGTCCAGAAGCTAAGCAGGATCCTGATTGAAGAAGTGACCCAATGTCACAAGGAGAAGATAGACCTCAAGTGGAGATCATATATCTTTTGAAACACTTTAATAAAGCTTAAAGTTTGATCTAATTAATATTCAAATGATAGGTCTATAATTACAAATGAAGGGTCCATGTAGGTTTCATGGTGTCTAAAGTATTCAGGAGCATGAACTAGGTTGTACAAGCCTTAAAATATAATTAGAGCCTTGAAATATTGAGCAAAAGATGGATTGTGCAAGTTTAAATAAATAAACCATCACCAAGACATCATAGAGAAATTAATGAGCTATCTATCTTGTGCATTTTATAAGACCACTCAAAAAACATCACCAGCCAAGATATTATAGTGCCATGGAGTTATCCATGCCAGGAACATACTCTAAAGGTTTCATGTCTACATGAGCATTCTAGCTCAAGATCTAAGTGTTCAAATTTGGACTTACAACATAAGACATTCATGCAAATGTCAAGTTTGAGCTTTAAAAAATGACCATTTGGATTCAAAAAAGTCTTTGAAAGGTTTTAATTTGAAAAATATCTAATGGTCCACATGATCTCACATTCTAACATACAAGATCTAATAGTTCGTACTAGGGGTCAAACTATTCAAAATATCCTTGGGTTAAAACCCTTTAAAGAGCTACATGTTAGGCATGATCTGATGGTGTAGATCAATTAGACATAAATCCAATGGTGTGAATTCAGTCACAAAAGGTGGGTCTAATCCTATATCAATGAACCACATTCATTCATACCAATGATCTAATGGTATGTAGGGACTGATGAGAAAGTGGGTTTAGGTAAACCAATGATCAGTACTGCTTTATACATTATGATATAATGGTGTGTGATCAAGCCAACATGTTAAAATATATTTAGTGGTAAGAAATTGATGGACCTAATTCATTTGTATATCTTGATCCTAAAATATGTAGGAGGTCACCAAGGTCAAGATCTGATAGTGGCGATCTATGAGGCCAATGGGAATGAATATGGGTTGGAGCAATTTGATTGGCTTGAGTAATATTTGATGGACAAAGTTAAACCAAATGATCCATTTTCAATCAAGATAGACAAGGTCTTGAAGGGTCATCCTAATACCATTAAAGCTTGATCAAGCACCATAGAGTACACATATTCATATAGGTAATATGGTTAAGGACAAAGCTCCATTGTCATTGAAGTTTAAACAAGACCTTTGGTCAATAACATAGAACTTGTTAACTCTATTGTAGATTAATTACATTGACATTTTCATTGATTTTAAGTTAAGGGTCCTTACATATAATAACTTATCAATTCTCACAGGGCTCTAAATGTAAAATGGGTCAATTTGGACCAAATACAGAGATTGAAGATGGACAAGTGATTATGAAGCAAAGTCAAGTAGTTTGCAAGTTTCCATGGATATTGTGACTATGTGAAAACCAATAAGTGGATTGGTTTTAACCTATAATGGGCCTATATTTGATATTGGAGAAAGCACAAATGTAAATGTGATAATAGATAGGTGTTTTTTCCTATCATTTGTATCATAGTTTTTATAAATAGGTACAGTTGACCACCTAAAATAGATGTGGCATAATTCTATCAATTCCAAGATATGCCCCTCATTAGCAGATCATATAGATAATGACATGGATTTCTAAGAAGGAGACCTAGCAATAGGATAAGGGTAATGGGAAATTAATTATTTTACAAAAAAAATTCCTTGTTGATAATGTCATGAGTTAGCATCCTCAAACTTATGCTAATACATCACAGTTCCCTCTCTCTTCCTTTTTTCTATATATGTTCCAACTTCTACCACATGTAGTTCTCTTTAATTTTTTTTAAAATGAAATCTCTAGAAATTTTTAGATAAATATACTCTTAAGCTTTGGCTTTATTAGGCTATGGAAAAATTTGTATTTTGACACCTTTTGATGTAATAAATATTGAATTCCATCATTTGGTAAGTTAGATTGAAGTGTGTTCCATGAAATCATGTATGGTAGTTAAGTTAATGTATGTTCCTTGTCTATGTATGAATTTTCTCACCTTCATGAAGTATTTGGTAGTTCTCATAGATCATTTTAAGTGCAATTTATAGTTTGTTATTTATCTTGAAAGTGGATGTCTTCCCTCTCATGCTAGTTTAATAACTCATTCATGCTTTATTGTGAAATATTCATGTGGGAATGATCTTATTTGGTCTTGATATGTCTCATAGTGTGTCTTGTGAAAATTTAAGTATTCCAATTACTGGTGCATCACCCCATTTTACATGTTTTCTTATATTTTTTTATTTCTCTATCTCTTTTCCAAATAAGTGTTAAATTAGGTTTAGTTTAGGTGATAAATCTAGAAGGAAGTTGGCCTTCTCTAGAGGTCTGATCCATTATTAGGATACACACAATCTAGGATCAGTCCCATGTTGGACTAGATTTGAGTAGGAGGATATGAACAATCCCCTTACTCAACTAGGGTAAAAATCTAGAACACCAACAATTATTTCATTAAAAATCTTAAGAAACTAACCAAAACATCCTTTTCTTGACTGTACCCCTGTATTTATTATCTTAGACCTAAAACACACACAAGAATGATATATTCATAGGAACCAAGCATTTCAAAGGCAATCTATAATCAATAACAATCCTTATACTTTTCATGAGAGAGTAAACAAAACAAAATAACTCTTCTTTATTCATATGAACCATCAACTGCTACATATACAATCCATTCTTGGACTCTACTATCTTTTTGGAGAGTATACAGTATTCTTTTCTTTGTTTCTTCTCTCTCCTTCTTGTATTTCTCTCCTCCCTTCCTACTCTCATGCTACAACTCCTATTTTCTTCCACATCTACATTGTTTTTGGGTGGTTACCATCAAGACTCTTCCACCACCTTTTTCTCATGACATAACACTTACATGTAGTCACTACATATGACATCATAAGACTACCTCACAACTTACCTATCTATTTGACATCCCATTAGACTTTATATGACCCATAGGACCTTACTTATTCATTTGACCTCCTTACATAACTTGAAACACTAATTACAATCCTTACTAGGTCCTTTGTAATTTAAAATTTTTAAACTATCACTTTTAGTTGGAATAATCTAAGTTCATACAAAACACACTCCTTATTACTCTTGATGACTCCAAAGACAAAAAATAGACCCTATAGGATCCTTCACACACACCTATATCCCAAAATGGATCATCTATTACCCCTAACTAACATATGAGCCTTTTACAATTGAAATTTTTCTTTGATATCTATATGTTCCTACATCATACTCCCCAAGAGGGAGAACATTTGAACGCCAACACAACATTATTCTTTATTTCCTTCCAATTAATTCTTTGAGAATATTCCATTCTCACTTTACTACTATTCCTCCTTTATTTCTCCTTTCTCCTCATTAGACTCTTATATTTATGCTTCCTTTCCTTATCTATTTTCATTGACAACTCATCCTCTACCTCTATGAGGTATACAACCTATTGCAACTCTTTGTTATCTAAATTTTATACCTTTTCCAAATAAATTTGTAATTCATCATACTTTGCTTATAATAGATGGTTCTCACTCTTTATTCTTTCTCTTTCTCCATGGTTTACTTCTTCTTTAATCTCACTTGGTTCCTACTTCCTTAGTTGTCTTTGCTCCTTGGCAATGTTGGTTCCTTCTTCCTTGTGCTCTAATGGTATCATAGGCATATCAACATTTCAACTTGTTTAAAAAGGTTCTCTTTTTCTATTTCCTCATAACACTTCTCCATATCTTGATGTGTATTCACATAACCTTGCTCATCTTGAAAGAATTAATTCCTAACTAATTCACCTTCATCATGGTACAATATTGTTTAGCATATTCTTATCTTACCATCATCATGGATATAAAAAAATAACTTATATTTAACTTCACCCATTGAATATATTACTTTCTTAACTTTCTCATGATTCAATTTCTTGCTTTTTAGTTTGTTTTCTTTTAGCTTTTCTTCCATAAATCCTTGTGCTTCACCTTTCAACATGCCACTTGTGCTAGTCCTTGGGCTAAGACTGTCCACCTTTTCCTCTCTCCATGTCAACTTATTTTCATTCCTTGTGTCTCTTTAGGACTGATATTATCCTCCTCTTGTATTTCTTCTATCATTAACTTGTGTACCTTCACCTTGAGTTCATCATCATGTCTGTTTATCCTCTATTCTTTACTTATGGCCTTATCTTCCCATACTTATGCTGGAATCAACTTGTTAGAATCAATACTTAGTCTTTCTTAATTTTTCACCTTACTTGCATCATATTGTACTAATTTTAACCATATTTTAGGATATAACTCATCACTTTCTTCTAATTGTTTGCTCTCATATGACCTACCGGTTCATGTTTATCTCCTTGGGCATCTTCATCTCTAACCTATCCTTGGACTCCCTCTCTCATGAGATTTAAATAAATATCCTTTTTTTTTACACATTAAGTGTTTTAATTACTCTATTAGGTGATTCATCTTAATTTTTATTTTTCATAAGCCTGTCCATCAATGTCATTGTTTCTTTATACAAAACATCTTCACTTTTTGAAATATCTTCATATGCATCATCAAAAATAACATTATAAATCAAAACTTGAGACCACTTAGACTCTTCATACTCATCATATTGTTTTATCATTGGGTTTTTCAGCTACAACATCATCCTCTTATCCTTGATTGGTTCCACTATGTCTTCTATTTACTTCTTAGACTTGCAATTTTCTTTTATCTTCATACTTTCTTGGAGTGTACATATAAGACTATCTTTCTGTAACCTTTCCATTCTCTTCATAACCTATTTTTTCCTTGCATATTATTATATTGAAAATTTATTATTATCTCACCTTCTTCATATTTATTTTCTTGATAACATATCATACTAACTTGATGTAACCTGCCCTTTATTTATTTCCTCATTTTCTTTAGTCTTCTACCTATATTCTTGGTTTGAATAACTTTTTGATTGAGGTTTTCCTTTTCCATCTTATCAACTAATGCCTTGAAAATTTTATTCATTACATACCCATGTTATTGTGCTCTCATTTAGGGCTATACTTTTCTCTTCACTTTTACAACATATATATCATCTTCTTTCATCCTATATGCACAAACAAGTTTAAGTCTTAAGCATTCATTTCCATCATTGAAGGATTGATGAATGGTTATCTCCTCTCTCATGTATTTATGGTTTGAATTCATGTCTTACTTATGAGATTAATCTCTTTATTAAGCTACAATTCTTGTCAAATCATCATTTAACTCTTCTTCTATCTCATCCTTAGCATGCTAAGAATCTTCAATCTTCATCATGTTGTTTTCTTCAACCTATCCTCTTCCCTTATCATCTTAATTCTTATTGGGGGGTGCTTCAATTGATCCATTTATCATAAATTTTAAGGTTTAATTCTTGAACTTCATCCATATTTGGTTTACACATGAATACACACATTCAAATGCAATGTTAGAATAATAAACTAGAGACCAACAAGTCTCCATGAATGCCTCTTTCTTGGAATTTTTTTTTCCCTCAAGTGTTTATCTTAGCACTTCTTTCTCCATATTATCCTCAAACACTTCTCTTTCATGTTTCTCTCTTGGAAACTCTTCATCCTTCATGTTTCTATGGGCTATGCTCTCTTTATTCTTCTCTTTCCTAAAGGCACTCATCTCATACCTTTTCTCTTCATGAGTATCTCTATGGACCACTTCACTCTCTTTCTCACATTACATCCAAGCCATTATATTTATTGATCCTTCATTAGTTTTACCATGATCTCTATCTTCTTAAAACTCTTCCACAACTCTCTTCTTATCTCTTTCACTTCCTCTTCTACATCCATCTTCTCACTTTTAATTCACTTTATATGCCTTACTTAGACCTATCTTTTAGCAAGCTTACCTACTTGTCTCTTAGACCTATCTTGGATCTTATTATGTTTCTTTAATCCTTTGTTTATGACTTATATTATCTCCCTTGAATCTCACTTAGATTCATCCTCTTCTCTTTCTTGAGATTTAATGCTTTTTCCACTTTATTTTCTCTAGATCTCTCTTGATTGGTCTCAAGTCCTTCACATTGGAATTAGAGGATTTAGTTTCTCTCTTCACCAATCTATTATTTATATTTTCTGATCTCAATAGTTCATACCTACACCACACTCTTTTCCCATAATGCCTCTAAAATTTCACTTCATGAAATCCTAATAACATTCTTTACCTATCTCAAATCAACAATCTTTGATAATTAACTCAAAAAAAATTAAACCAAGAGCTTACCTTGATGTGATAACAAATGATGCAGAGGGTTTTTAGAAAATCACATAATTTCACCTTTCTTGGCTTTGATCTTGACTCTTTGGTCTCAACTTGTAAATGTTTTGTTTTATCCTTAATCTTCAAGCTTCAAAAATAGTCTTTCAACTTTCCCTAGGCTTAATAGCCTCGTCTAGCATGAACCTATTCAAGAGAAACATTTGAATCATTTATCACTATCATTATACCTTGCATAAACCTCTCACTCATCCCCTTAATTCATTTCAGTCATTGATTCATCTCCTTTCAATTAACTCACTCACTAACTTCACATAAGTTCATAAATCAAGGCTTAAAACATCAAATATTATAATTGATCTCATGAAAGAAATAATCACACCATGGATGGTATTTATTGATCATAATACACTTATCTCAACCTATTTGAACCTTTCAATCACTCACCAATATTTACTTACACACTTCAAGCTCAATAGTGAGGTTATTTCCTTATATCCTTTTTTTCACTAGTCTCCTTAGTTTGAATTTTTTGAAAGTCATCTAGAATATATAAGACCATATTTTGGCACCCTCTATATTATTAATAATTAAAAAGAAGTTTCAAATCCTAACTCTTTGTGTAGATACTCTTTCCCTTATAAACTCCTTGCAAATTAGGCCTTCTAGCCCTTCTTGCACTTGCTAAGTCACTGTATCCATACCATATTGTAATGTACCCAGTCAAAACATATTAAATACTTATCTAAATTCAAAAACATGCATGATTACAAAGTTATAAGACATTCCCATAGTTAAAACTAAAATTATTGGGGGTTTTTGTTCCAAACCCCTAGCTAGTGGATTGTATAGTCTGAGAGGGGTTAAAATGCCATATTTTTTGTTTTAGATCATTTAAAACTAAAATAAGACCTTTAAAAGATCTATAATAAAAATATACACCTTTTTAAATTTATAAGTATTTTTAACCAATCATTTTATGCATATAAAAATGCAAAATATAGAACTTTGCATTCTCTTAAAGGACTGTGTAATAGTTTCAGTGATCTATTTGCACATTCAAAGAAATTCACAAAATTCAAAAGGGAAATTTGTAAATACATGTTAACCTTAATTTTTATTAATACCCAACCAACTTATTAACCCATCAATTTCTAAAAAAACATACACTTCTTTATTGCCATTTGACTAAGCAAACAGGGTTTCTGACTATGTAAACATGATTCCTTCTTACATGTGGACTGTGCATTGTAAATTTACCATTAGACTTGAATTAAAATCATAAAATATATAATTTCACCAATAATACTCTCCTATAGACAATCTCAAGAAAAAAACACAATCTTTTCATAAGAAATACTATGATAAACGTCAACTCACCCACATTCTTGACTGTCATAGGCATATAACAATGTTTAATGATATAGATGTCACTTTTTTATTTTATTTCACTCTAAAACACCATGTTTAGTAATAATAATTTCTACATGATTTAAATATCATCAAGATTTATGTACCATGGAAGTTCTTTCATTAACAATATTGAGAAACTAACCAAATCATCCTCATCTTGATTGTAACCCTAGATTTATTGTCTCAGACCTAAAAAACACACAAGAATGATATATTAATAGCCTCCAAGGACTTAAAAGTCAATATATAATCAATAAAAATCCATATACTTTTCACGAGAGAGTAAACATAACAAAATAACTCTTTTTTATTCATATGAACCATCAACTGTTACATATACAATCCATTCTTAGTCTCTGCTATCTTCTTGAAGAGTATACAGTCTTATTGTCTTTTTTTATTCTCTATCCTTCTTAGATATGTCTCCTCCCTTCCTAATCTCATGATACAACTCTTATTTTCCTTCACATCTACATTGGTTTTGGGTGGTTACCATCAAGACTCTTCCACCACCTTTTTCTCATGACATAACACTTACATGTAGTTGCTACATATGCCATTCTTATACTACCTAATAACTTACCTATTTTATTGATATCCCATTAGAATTTATATTACTCATATGACCTTAATTATTCATTTTAACTTCTTACACAACTTGAAACACTAATTACAATCCTCACTAGGTCCTTTGCAATTAATTTTTTTAAAATGATCACTTTTGGCAATAAAATTCTAAGTTCATACAAAACACACTCCTTATGACTCTTAATGACTATAAAGACAAAAAATATACCATATAGGATCCCTCACATGCACATTTATCCCAAAATGGATCATCTATGACCTCTAACTAACATATGAGCCTTTTACAACTAAAAATTTACTTTGATATCTAGATGCTCCTGCATCAAAATATGTGAGGATCAATCAAAAGACTTGTTTGAGATCATAAGATCAATTTTATTTCTTCTAGAGGAATGCCATTATCTAGTTCAGATTAAAAAAAGGTAGTTTCACTAAACAAAATGAAGGCATCTCTACAATCATGTCATTCCAAGATGTTGTTTCCTTTGAAGGTGACTTGTCCAAGATCTTTAAATAAGGTTATCAACCCATCATTTAATTCACAAGTGTCTATTCACTCTTGGGGAATAAAACTAAAATTAATTGGTCTCAATATTTCATAAATAAATATTAATCTCTCTTTTAAGTCAATCTTATAAGCATGCCATACTATCTACCTCAAACTATTTATCTTGATTAGGAGTAACTTATGGATGAGGTAGAAATGAGACTGTCCATGCAAAATAGACAAGTTTGTGATGAATATGACTGAGTACATGATTCACATAGCCAAATTATGAACTTTAAAATGGATCAAGAATGTCCAATTTCTATTCTAAGAGGATATGAGCATGCCAACATCTCTATATTCAAGTGGAGGTTCTCATCCCATAAAAAATACCTGATTGGACTTTAATCAACACATGATAATATGATCTCATGGTGCCATAGTGATAAAAGAAGCTTCCCATTTGATCCTAGATGATAAATAAGTTTTGTTTAGGTTAGTTTTTTCTAGTAGGTTGTTTTCCTATTTCCAATAAGTGTATTCAACACAAGTGTGGTGTATTAGTTGCCTTAGTTATCTTGGTGTTCTGTCTTATTGCTTTCTTAGGTGTTTAAGTGTTATTTTATTTTGATGTCTTTGTGTGTGTGGTAATTTGTTTTAGTACTTGAAGGTTTTATAAGGTGATAAATATGATTGATATTCCAAGCAGAGTGGTCATCCAAGTCATGTTTCCAAGTGTGAGTCTAATGCCTATCATGTATGAGATAGCTGGTTCTCTTGACCAATAGGCTAGTCAACCCCTAGGAGTCACCAAAGATGTTGATAATTTGGCATCCTAGGCCAAATTTAAACCCATATAATCCCAAACTCTCTCATTATACCCATCCAATATTATCAATGGTGGTCTACATGCCTTGTGGTGTCCTTTTTTTCTCTCATTTTAAGCCTTTTAGCATTATGTAAGGTGTCATAGTATGTGTTAGCCATTTCTTGAGAGATCATCATATGAAAAACCTATTTTGAGTATTTGGATGATGTAATGAGTTTTCAAGGTGTTCCTTTGGTGAGTGAAATGATTTAAAATTCCTTATGAAGCCTAGAGGGTGATCTATTCCTTGTTTGACAAAGTTAAGGTTTCTTAGAAAAAATTAAGGTATTCTAAGGGATCAAGGTTTCTTATTATCATTGCATTTAGGCATGTTTTAACCAATTTTGAAATAAATAAATTTATATCACTATGAAAAAGGTGTCCAATTATTGTTTAATTCTTAACATGAGGTCTAAATATATGTCTAAGGTTGTCTTTCATGGTCTACTTAGTCAAGACTTTTTCAATCTCTAATTAGCTCTCCAAGCCAACATGTACTCTTCAAAAATGTCATATAAGTAAACTTGATAGCATTATAAAACTTTAAAGAAGATATGTTTATGTGAAACATTAAAATTATGGGTGTTAAATATCTCATAACTATTCCAACTCATCACAAGGCAGTTTCATATGCAAAAGGTCTCCTTTTAAAAGTCAAATGGCTTCCATCCTTCAAAATGAGGTCCCACATGTTGAAAATGATTATTAAAATTCCATCCATCCATACCACATATTTTAAAATTGTATATTGGATCCTATTTTCCCTCCCTCTTCCCTCTAATGGCTTCTCAAATCTTCAAACCTAAAAAAATGCAAAAAATAATGGTTTTGTAGGTGTTTCCAACCCTTATCAAGATCTCTATGATAATGTCAGAGTTGAAAGAGGTAAATGAATTCATGGAAGGTATATTTTAGGTATTAAAGTTAATTTTAAATTCCAAAATATGCAAATTAAGGTAGAAAATGTAGTGAAATCCCCATCAAGATCTTGGCACGCTCATAAGGCCCATTCAGAGATGGCTAGTATGGCCTGTATAAAGGGCATCAGATCCCAATATCTTAGCCATAGGTGGCAACCCTAGTGGGATTTAAATTAATATAATTGGTTATTATATCCATCAATTTATCTTTATTAATGATTTATAAGACCCTTAGGTGGTCTTAATCCCTTTACAAACCCCACATTCCCAACTACAGATAGATTTATTAAAAGTTTGAGCTTATTGTGGTGGCTTAAGCATGGAAGAATGTATATAATGGTATGTTGAGTGTTTTATAATCATATTAAAATTTCATTATATTACTTTAAATTGGATATCAACCCATAATCTCCCTTGGTTGGTAGGTTATAGGTAGTGTTTCTTCATTTTGTAGAGCTTTTAATGCATAAAAATGGAAGTGAGTGATCGTTTTAGGTTGGATGGTGTCTTTATTAGAGTAAATTAGAGCCTTATATTCCATAAAAACATATTTGAGTCATAAAAACATCCAACTCCTTCAAATTTTTATTTCCAAGGTGACTACCATGTATATAATGTGATCTCCTTTGCAAGTGTAAGTAGGGTGTCATTATGATGGTTATTGAGAATCATCAGGCTATTTTAAAGTAATACTTGAGATTAAACTATTAACCACACTATTTATTATTTCCCTCATAATAATCATTACTTAATACTCACAAAACCCATTCTCATCCTTAGCCCTAGAGAGACAAGCTCTCATTTAGGCATTTATATGCCTATTATGCAAACCAAGCAAATAAAGTGTTGGGTGATGGGATGGGGTGTATAAGGTATTAAGGATTCATGGGGATTAATTATAACCTATGAATAATTATGGTATGTAGATATAGTAGTGTCAAACAAATACCAACACAATCAACTCACCCCAAGAAAACAAGCTCAATCAATCCTTATATTACACACATAGGGTTGTGGTTGCAATATTGAAGAAAAAATGTTGGGGTGATGAGTTTATAAGGTATGAAAGAGTGGAGGTGGCATTTAATAATATAATTTATAAATAATAGGTGTCATGAATATGGAAACCTAAACTCTCACCTTTCACACACAATCACAATAGGCCTATAATTGAGCACCTACAGGCTTGACTGTAGATGAAGAGAAAGTTGAGAAAATAAGCCCTATTTTAGGGTGATAAAAGGTATAAGAGTAAAAAATAAACATATTAAAATTATTAAATAATAAAAAATGTGTTGTGTAATACTCATTTCAATAATAAACCTCACCTTTCACACACAGTCAAGAATGCATAATTGTTACCTACAGGGCAGTCATGAGAAAACAAAGTGGATAAGTGGAAGATATTATATATATGAGATTAAATTGTTATATGAAAACAAAATTACCCTAAAAATCATGTTTCACTACTTAAATAGGTCTCAATGTGAAAAAAAATAATAGAGAATGTCTATGTTTTCCACTCAGATAGACGTAATTTAGTATCTACAGGTATGACCTTAAAGAAGAGTGAAGGTAAAAGGAACCATATAGGGAAGTGAAGTGAAAGAGAGGTAAGGAGGTGTATTTAATTATTTTATAAAGGATCACAATGTTTTCCATTGGAATTATTGGTCCTTGGAGGCAAAAAGAACCTTGACAAGCTATTAGGCCTAATAGGCCTAAATACACAATCATAGGCCTATGCATAGAAATAAGAGATAGATGCATGTTTGGGGAGTGTTTTAGGTTTGAAAACATAATAGGAAGAATTTATAAGACATAAAAAGGTATTCCATGATAATAATATCCTCAATTTTAGGAAGGAAAAAACTTAACCAGAACATTAGGGATACATAGGCCTAATTTCTCACAAACCCTAGGCATGGGTTGGGCCAAGTCTCAATGCTTTTGAGGAGGGGAAAACATATAAAAAATAATATGAACATATGGTGAGATATGTATAACACATCACATATTCATTTTATAGTAAGAAAATGACCACTGAGTTGCCTATTTTCTTAGGATCCCTCTCTGTGTATGCATAGTCATATTATGCCCAAGAGTTGTCTTAAGAGGCTCAGAACTCCATGAAAAATGTGCATGGTGTGATATGGATATTTGAGGAGTTAGGGGAAGCAATTTTACCTTTAAATCATGGAATTGGTCTAATGATCAAGACACTAAGTTCCATGAATAATCCTTATGGATAATAATTAGCTCAAATCCCTCATATTCACTATGAAGAGCTCAGGGAGCTACTTTCTCACACTCAAAACATCAACAAGGATTTGAATGGGATCCCAAGGAGTTTGAAAAATGTGGATAGGGCTGTAAAATTCATGTTCTTATAATTTTTTCTCTTTAACCCCCCAAATCTATAAATCATTACTAATAACCCAACCACCTAAGAAACACTATTTTAAATATATTTTGGAGCTCAAAGAGGACATAATTTTTCTTGGTACTTGCAAAATTAGTTACATGGGAATACATGGAATTTGGACATGATGGAGGGGCTTGTTTACTTAGTGTTCTTAGAATTTTTTTGTGGGTTATTCCTCTTAACTCTATGAACTATTATTAATATTAGTGGAGCCTTTAAACCCTATCTAAACTATCATCATTGACTTGGTGGAGGATATGAGCCAAAAAAACACTAAACACGTATCTAAGACACCATGAAATCATCCTAAAGACACTAAAATCCCTGTATATCCTTTGTACACCAAAAAAATTGGCATGTATGAGGTAGATAAGCAAGGAAATAGCTTGAAATGACTAGATTTTAGGACTATTTTCATGTTTCCAAGGTGTATTGATATTTTAAGTGTATGGGAAGGTATTTTAGGTTGTACAAGGATGAATTAAAAATCAATACTCAACTCCCACATTAGTGTAGGTAGGCCTAATGAGTATATTCCAAATCAAGTGAGGAGAGAAACTTCATTTGCATCAAGGAAGGAGTGTTACAAGAATATTCACATACTAATGAGAATTTCAAAGGTAGAATCACCCTTGTTACAACCCCTTTAATTCATTCTTAGACTCATCACTCACTTAAAAATGTCAAAGTCTCAAATATTTCATAATCTAGGAGGATAAATACATTAAATAGATTGAGAATGACATGGAAGGTGGCAACTAGGTGAATAATGGATAGGTTAAAGTAAGTAATTACCTCTCATAATGACATACCATTTCATTAAAAGGAGTGAAGTAATATTTAAAAGTTTCATGGCATCTTTATGGGGTCAACTATGACCAAAATAGGCCATCCACCACACCTATATGCCCAAGGGCTCATTGAGGGGTATTATGCAATCAAGGTAATTCATAGGAGGAGTTGTGAGGCTACTTTTAACTATTGTTTGAGTGAATGATGGATATTATGGCCTCTTTTCCACACTTCCATGATAGATTCTCCTCATCTCGTGTGTATAAATTGAGGCTCAAAATCCATTGTAATCATCCTTCTCTTAGGTATGAATAAATTTTTCCCAAATTTATACTTTGTAACCTCTTGAACTAATACAGGGAATTTTAAAGCTTATCTATATTATTTTAGTGTGTTTCATGCTTGTTTGATTTACATAAGTGGTAGGTTTGTATCCCTTTTTAGGTCTTTACCTCACCTATATACTACTACATTGTTCTATGTAGGTCACTTAGTGTGTGAAGGTGTTAGTGGTTGATCTTGGAGTGGAGTTTGACTGGTAATTGTCTTAAACTAGACCTTATATTCATAACCCTCAATTTTTTATCATCTAACATAGCCTCTATGTGAAACATTGATGCTTAGAAGCCTTTTGGGAGAGTGGTTCAGTTACTAGTCCTTGTCTTTTTCATTAATATTGTTGAAAGGTCAAATAGAGTAGACAAAATATATTGGTGCATCACCTCCAATATCATATGTTTCATTTCATGTTTCCCTCCTATTTTTTTCATCAGTAAGTTAGTAGTTTTAGGATTTTATGTATAATTTCTTCACTAGGGGAGATATACCCATAAAATAGAGGTTTACCTCATTAAATAGGCAATCCACACCTAGAGGTGATCCCATTGTATTAGTTGGATGTGGTAGGCCTGAAACCCCTTTCCTCAAAGTGAGCAATCTAGACTGATAAAAATAATTTTTACTAAAAATGAAAATATGATATCTACTTAACATTAAATAAATAACATATAGAAATAAGTAAATTAGCAATTTAATAAAATACTTGGAGGTCATGATTTTTTATTTTTTGAAATATTTTGAATTTTTTTTGCATTTTTTCCATATTTGAGATTTTTTTTTTATAATTTTTTTTCAATATTGAAATTAAAAATTACTATGAATCAATGAATACAAAATATAATAAATGGAAGAGATTCAAACAATCTACAAAAAGTTGTTAAAACATAGTGTGCCAAGAAAGAAGACAAACAATATGCCCCCAATATACATGTAAATGAATCATAATAGTTTATCACAAATTACTGATATAAATAATAATTTTCATTCCCCATAATTTCAAAGGGATATGTGATTTCATTTATTACTTAAAATTATAAAGATATGATCATGTGAGCTCAATAAAAGCCATATCATGAGAGATATGAAATAGTAAATAAGTAGACTGCCATAAATAATATGCATTAAAAGCACTATCAGATAATTTTTTTATATTTTTTGAAATGGTTTTTAAAATAAAGATGATAAATACCCAAAGTGAAAATATCCAAGCTTGAGAAGAATGTTTGTAATGTGGGATAGAATAATTATCATTGATGTAAAATGAAAGAAGTTATATACAAAGGGAGATATAAAAGCAACTAACCAACTATATCTATAGCAAGAGACAAGTATATATAACCTAAGGTTTGATATGGAGGAGTGACTTCCTATGAAGAGGAAGTGCCAACTATAGATTCCTCTAAATAGGAATATGAATCATATGGTGTAATATAGTCATTTGAATCATTGCTCATATAACCATGTAAACATGTATCCTTATGTGTAATAGGAGAATATGTAATTACATGTACCTATGGTGAATAACTTTAAATAATGTGTGGTTCCTTAATATATAAATATATATTTTTATGTTACACTTTCTACTTAAGATAATGTACCATGTTATTTGAAACTAACTTATTATGCTCATGTATAACTGTCTCACGCTCAAAAATAGATGGAGATATTAAAGATTTGTCAATTATGTCATGGTGATGTCATGAAGGTGTATAGGTGTGTGTATGAAGTTCCTTGATATTCTAAGTGACAATGACAAAGTGTGCAATGTGCTTATCCTAGTATGCTTGAAGGATGCTTGGTTGATCTTCTATTTTGGCATGGTTAGAGATGTTTAAGGATGAGTATGGTGATTTAAGGATGTGAAAGGGGTCATATCAAAGGTCAAGAATGATTTGAGTGATTGTGTGGATAAGTGGAATTCACCTAGTTCATCATTGTTTTCATCTAGACATCTTGGGTCCAATGGTATAAAATATGAGGAGGTAGTTTGATGATGTCATAATTAACACGAGTGGATGAGTCAGGGGGAGTTTGTCATATAGTTATGATCCAATTAGTCATAATATCTTATGCATTAAATCTTATGTCATGAGATGAAGTGAAGTAAAATATATGTAGTGGTAAAGTTGGGCTCTCATGCATTCTGACAATATTTTCTATGTTTAAATAGAGCCAAGTAAGCATGTTGATGATGTCAACATTCACACACATAGAGGTGTTAGGAGGAAATGGTCACATGGGTTTGTTTAGTATTGTTCCTAGTTTCTATGTGCTAAATTTTAGGTCATGTTATAAGAAATAAAAAATATATACAAGTTCAAAGTTGGGCTCTAAGGCAGTTTGATGGTGTTTTCCCATACTTAGTCAAATTTGCATGAAGCAAGAAAAATTGAGTAGGCATTTTTATGTAGTTATATTTCACACATGTGGTAGTTTAAATAGAATTTAATCACATGGGTTTGTTTAGTTTTGTGACTATTTTATTTTCACTAAATTTTAGGTCATGAAATGAAGTGCATCAAAATCTATACATGTGCAAATTTGGCCTTTCCATATAAGCTATAGGCATAGTTGGCTCTATGACAGATAAATTTGAGAAGGAATTTTAATGTCATTATATATCACATGTGTGAGTGATACAAGATTATTTTGATACATGGTTATATTATCCTATGTGAGGATAACATATGGTCCAAATTTGAGAATATGTGAGTGAGGTAAAAGATATGACTATGCAAAGTTGGCCTTCTACGCGTATTTTAATGATCCCAATACTTAGTCTATTTTACATGAAGATAAAGATCAAGACCAAATGAAGATATAATGTCTCTTGGGAGATCATATAGTGAATATATATGTTGCATATCAATTCAAATATGTCAAAGTGTTTGTTGGTCAATGAAGTTAAAGATCAATGGAACATGTTCATTCCAAGATGTCTAAAAGCAGTGAAATGATGACAAGAACTCAATGTTTAATATTAAGAGTGATCAAAAAGAATGTGAGGGTTATAATTTTCATCATATATGGGGTTTTGATAAATATTATATGGTGAGCACTATAAGACAAAGACATGACTCATCCATATAGATTGACAGTGTGCGATGAGTCAATATTACAAGATTGCATGAGATGAGGTCAACTATTCGAGGTTTAACATTTAGGTAGTGGTTTTTATGTGTTAAAGTTTGAATAAGATCAATGGTTCATATTTTAACTAATAAAAAATGACATGAGATTAATTTTAAGTGACTAACGTTTAATTGTGACCGTTTGAATTCAAATATTTGAATTTAACAAAGGAATGACTAGTGCCTGATTTTTGAGACATAACTTTTGATATATAAATAATTTTACCATGGTGTAAAAAAATAATTTGTAGAGGACTAAAATTTTCACCTATAAATATTTATTTTAAGGTTTTAAAGTGTGTATAGTCAATGTTATTAAGGTACAAACTTGACTATGTGTTTGACTATATTCTACAAGTGACCCAAGAAGAATGTTTGAGCTTGTTCTGATGGTATTTCTATGTTTCATGATGAATTATATATTTTGGAGTGTTTTATAGTCCATGAGGATTAGTTTTGTGCATTATTATGGTTTTACCAATCATATAAAATATTAACAAGGTTTATAAGTTGACTATGTATTCGTTCATGGTGACTATGTGCACATAATATTGTTTGAGTAAATTGTGTTTAGGAAGAAGGGTAATTTAATGGATATTGGAAATTAATAGGGACTTATATATTATGTGTAATTAATCAAAATGTTGGAAAGTATTTATTTTTTCTTAGTTTGCTCAGAGAAGTGTCAAAGAGGTGAATGGGTCTTCATAAGACCTAAAAGGTGACTTAGGCCTATTTGAAAAGTGTGTTGTGCTTAAGTGTGACCCATGTAATATGACTTAAAGGTGAAGTCATGTGTTTTGGTTGAGATGAAATATTTAAATCTTGATAATATTGATATCTCTATAAATGGTGAAACCAAATGTGTTGGTTTCCATACTTGTAAGAGACTTGAAGTGGAATGTGTATGTGAGAGTTTTGGAGTGAATGAGAGATATAATGCCTGGTAGATGAGTAGAGAAGACTGAGAACTATGTGTATGACCTATGGTTCATTTTTATAGTGTAAAAATAGTGATCTTGTAGATTTAGTATGAGCAAATAATTCTAAGGTGATCCAAAAGGTGGTTTTGGATGTATTGAGTGTGCAAAGTTGAAGATCTAATATACTTTGTATTTCCTTTAGATTGTAATGAAATTAGTGATCAGGATATGTTGTGTTCATAGGTGTTGTTGTGGTAGATTAAAATATATGGGGTTAAAACCTCCTTGTAAGGTGGAACTTTTTAAAGGTCTAGTTGTTGTTGTAACTCAACTAGACATGTGTTGTAGCACCTTGTGGGATTGTAGTCTCACTAAATAAGGGATGGTAGTTCCTTAATCAGTTACAGCTGGTCTAAATTAATTATTTTTATTATAGGAAAATATTATAATTGAATTTTCTAGTGTATTTTCTCCCCTAAGAGGGTTTCCCACATACGTCATGTGTTATGTGTTTGATCTTACATTGTCTCTTTTGTTCATTGTTATAAATGATGTGTATGCTTCATGAATGGTTATGGTAATTGATTAAATGTTTAAAAGGATTATAATTGAATTTAAATTATCTAGGCTCACTAAATTATCCCCTCTCAATGATTTTAACTCTAATAATTGGTATTAGAGCAGGTCCTTTGATAAAGGCTTGACAGCTTGAAGGTGATCCAAAGTACAATATGGGTAGTCATCAAGGAGGTTTATCTTCTAAGCAAGCATCAGTGTTTAATGGATCCAGTTATGATTTTTAGAGTATAAGGATGATGACATAAATTATTTCCCTAGGGTTTTATGTATGGAATTTTTTTATGGATGGTTATGTTATTCCTACTACTCCTCCATCTAGTGATGTAGACAAGAAGTTGTTTGATAATAATTCTAAGGCGATGAATGCCATTATTTGTGGTCTTATAGATACTAATTTCACCAAGTTAATAAATTTTAAATATGGTAAAGATAAATATGATAAAATGTAGATAATTTATGAAGGATATACAAAGGTCAACCTTGCTAAGTTGTAGTCTCACAGAAGGCAATTTGAAAGTATCATGATGAAGGAATAAGATTTTGTGGCATCCTTTATGTAGAGAGTTTATGAGATTATGAACATCATTAGAAGCCTTGTATATAACCTTGAAGAGTCTACTATATTTTAAAAATTATTAAGGTCCCTCTCTCTCAATTTTGATCCTAAAGTAATTATTGTAGAAGAAAGTCATGACCTTACTTAGCTGAAGTTGAATGAATTGCATGGGATCCTTACTGCCTATGAGATGAGGAAGAATGATGATATGCCACCAAATAAGGATGCAACATTAAAGATAGACATGAATCCTAATAATAAATTACAAGGTAAGAAACCCAAGGAGGATGACATTTTTAATATTGACAAGGATGAAATGATTGCTTTATTTACAAAGAAATTAAAAATAGGTTCAAGAAATTATAAGGGTAAAATACCCTTAAAATGCTTTAATTATGGAGAGATGGGAAATTTTGATATAAAGTGCCCTCATAAGCATGATGTTGAAGAGCATAGTGAAGATAAATATGAAGACAAGAAGACATACAGGTCTAATAAGAGGAAGAAAGGTTTTAAGAAGTTTGAAAACAAGAAGTTCTTCAAGAACAAGAAGGGTCTCTACACCAATAAATCCTATAACTCATTAGATGAGAGTGAAGATAGTAAATCAAGGTATGATCATGAAGAATATCATCATGTTGAATATGAATCCCTCTTCATGGTTGAGGAAGGAAGTTGCTCACATCAAAAGTACTCTATTTGGAGTGATTTAGATGATGATGAAGATGAGGTAGACTATGAGACTGTATTGACAAATGCCCTTAAATAATTAAAGATTGAAAAGAAGATTAACAATAAAATAAAGTCTCAAATCAAGGAAAATAAAGATCAATTTAGTGTGTATGAAGCAAGAATGAATGAATACACCAAGGATCATGGAGATATGGTTAAGCATCTTAGTTGTCAATTGGAAATTCTATCTACAAACTTGAAATCCAAAGAAGATGAATGTTCAAGGTATGTAATTAAAAATGAGTCATTTAAATATGAGTTAGAAAAGGCATCTATTAAGGTGAAGTCATTTGTGAGATTTGAAAAGAGATCAAGTGATCTAGACAATATTATGAATGATAAAAAACATGAAAGTGATGGAATTGGTCTTGGATACAAATAAGAACTAGAGAATGCTACTCAAGACAAGATGAAGACTAATGTGAATAAGGAAAATCATAATTTGAATATAAATAATAAAACAAACAAAGAAGGTGATGGTATAATGAAGATAAATCAAATCAAACATCTAAATTCCATGAGGTATGTAAGTTTCAATGGTTGTTATTTCACATGTAATCAATTTGGGCATAAAGATAGAGAATGTAATAGACCTATTGAAAATGAGTTTGCATGGAACTATGATATGGGTCATTAGTCAAAAGGTGTGAAGAAAGTTAAGTTCTTCAACTGTCTTGACATGGAACACTTTGAAAACCATTGTCAACATAAAGTTAGACAAGGTGAGATCTCTCCCAAAAGAGGAAGTTATTTCATTTGTCATAACATAGGACATATTACAAGTTTCTATCCAAATAAGGTAAGATAAATTGTGTTTCCTTTAAGGAGTATGGTTTGCTGCAAATATGAATAGAGAGGCCACATTGCTAGATTCTGCAAGCAAAGGTCATCAAATCAAAATGAGTTTAATTAAGCTCCTAGAGTGAAAGGAAGAAGACAAGTTAACTCATGGAAACCAAAGGTGGTAAGTATGAGTCATGATGGGTCTACTGGTCCAAGTAATCTATTTTATATGGTGGAGAATGATATAAAAGTGAAGAGTGCCAGGGGATCTCATTTTTTGGTCATGTTGTGAATGAAGAGACCAATTTCAAAAAGAAGACCAAGGTATAAATCCAAGTGAACATCGTACCATTATTGAGCATATATCATGCAAAGAATATCAAATTTTAGTGCCTAATGATGAGGTTCCCAGCTATAAGGAAGATTCTATGGATGAAAAGGTGTGTCATTAATCTATATTATTTCTATGTATTGTCAATCCAATTATTGAAGAAAAGGAGAATATTGTAGTGGATAAGCATATTGCTTTTATTAAGCCTAAGAAGAAGAAGAACTACAAGTATCAAATGACCAAGGAGGAGAAGGAATATGAGGAGTTGTGGGAAACTCCTAGTTTCACATTGTTTTAGGACATTATGAAGTAGGGTGTCTATGTCTATGCTTCTTTAAGAGACTCCTTTTAGTAGAGAAGCAAGTGTTACTATGTATGTAGTGTCTACATGGTCAAAATGGGTGTTTCTAGGTGGCCTAATGAGATTGATGTAATATCAAGAATATTTTGATGCTAAAAAAGTTATATGCAGTTATTTATGATGTGTTGTAGGTGTTTTCAAGATTTTAAGATATTTTATGTGAAATTATAGAATTTTCATTTGCTCTTAGGTTTCCTAGTTTGTGCTTAAGAGTATGCAAGTCCTAAAATGGGTTATAGGATGTATGGGTTCTAAAAGATGTGGAATCTCAAGTATTGTTCCAAAAGTTTGTAATTGTTGTCTCTAGGTGTATAAGAAGTTTTAGAGGTGGATGTTGACTAGAAGCAGGTTTGTTGACCCTGTTTGATTTGAGATTCTAGGGTTTTGGGCTATGGTAAAAAAGTGGTTTTCCTTATAAATTGAAGTATTAGATTTATTAATAGGTTGAATTGGCCAAATGGGTTGTCAAATCAAGTTTCATAGAGATTTGAAGGTTTATGTTTTTTTAAATTATTCATATTTTTGTCAAGATGGAGGCCTAATTAGTAAGTTGGTTTATAAAGGAAGTATATTGTAGAGAGTGATCTAGTTATTAAAAATTTGTGTGATTGAGGGGGAATATGATATTTTTCTATATATGAATATTTAGGTCTTTAATTTGTGTTTATTGAAAATTGTGGTCTATACAAGTTCTAGGTAGGGCTACAAGGAGTATAGACATGCCTAGTGAGAATAATAGTTATTTTTATTTAGTTTATCAAAAATAGAAATGAATGGGTATTTAAAGGTTATTTATTAGGTTGGTTTAGTTAAATTTTCCTATTTTTTTAGTGGAATGAAGATCTGTTGGTGGTCCTTGACGTGGTTTGAGAGAGAAGGCTAGGAAGTCTAAATGATGGTTCTTCATGGTGTGTGGAGATCTGAAGATACTCAAGTGATACAATGGCTCAAAAATATTAGGTGGAGTCCCCATAATATGTTTATTAGTAATTCCCATCATATTTCATTACTTTTTTGTGTTATTTATTCATTTATTGTAGTGCTTGGTTGAAGAGAGTGTTGACATGAAGCAAGAGGGATGTTGTCAAAGAAAGAAGAGGCAAGCTCAAGGTAAGGGGGAGCTTGTATCATCTTTCTAAGGTGGTCCTCTATTGTTGATGGTATTCTTAGGTCATAAAAATCATATGGTACCCACTTTGTAATTTTTTCAAAGGGGGAGAAAGTTCCTATTGTAGAGTGCTTGAAAATAGAGAAGAAAGGTGAGTTGTATATTGTTATATGATGGTTGTTGACATCAGTGACAAAGGGGGATATTATTGGAGAGTTTCCAATGGTGTCATGGTGATGTCATAAAGGTTTCCAGGTGAATGGATAAAGTGATTTGATAGTCTAAGTGATAATGAAAAAGTGTGCAATGTGATTGTCCTAGTATGCTTGAAGGATGCTTGGTTGATCTTCTATTTTGGCATGGTTAGAGATGTTTAGGGATGAGTATGGTGATTTGAGGATATTAAAGGTTTCTTATAATAATTAAATAATTATTTGAGTGATTGTGTGAATGAGTGGAATTCACTCAGCTCATCATTATTCTCATCTAAACATTTTGAGTCCAATGGTAGAAAATCTAAGTAGGCAGATTGATGACATAATAATTTCCACGTGTGGATGAGTTAGGGGGAGTTGGTCATATGGTTGTGATAAAATTAGTCCCAAGATATTATGAACTAAATATCAATTCATGTGATAAAGATTAGTCAAATATATGTGGGTGTAAATTTGGGATCTTAGGCATTTTGATAGTGTTTTCTATGTTCAAATAGAGTTGGGTAAGCATGTTGATGATGTCAACATTCACACACATGGAATTGTTAGGAGGAAATGGTCATATGGGTTTGTTTAATATTATGCCTAGTTTCTATGAACTAAATTTAATGTCATTAAATGAAGTGAAATAAAATATATGAAAGTGAAAATTTGGTCTCCAATGGAGTTTCATAGTGTTTTCCCATACTTAGCCAAATTTGCATGTAGCCTGAAAAAAATGAGTAGGCATTTTGATGTAGTCATATTTCACATGTGTGGTAGATTTATGAGAATTTGATCATATTGGTTTGTTTATTTTTGTTCCTAGTTTATTTTTTCTAACTTTTACATCATTTGATGAAGCAAATCAAAATCTGTACATGTGCAAAGTTGGCCTTCCCAAATAAGTTCTAGGCATAGTTGGCTCTATGACAAATAAATTTGAGAAGGATGTGAATATAACACATGGTCAAAATTTTAGAGCATGAGAGTGAGCAAGGTAAAACATATGACTATGCAAAGTTGGCCTTCCAACCATATTTCAATGGTCCCCATACGTAGTCTATTTTGCATGAAGATAAATATCAAGACCAAATGAAGGTATAATGGCTCATGGGAAATATTAAATCAAATATATATGGTGTGAAACAAGTAAAAAGGTCAAATTTTTCATTGGTTAACAAAGTTAAAGATCAATCTCTTTACATAAGGATCAATGGAGTGTGTTCATTCCAAGATATCTAGAAGCAACAAGATGATGACAAGTGATAGATTTTTAAAAGTAAGAGTTATAAAATGGAACATAAAGGTGTCAAGTTTCATGATCATGGGGGTCTTTTATTAATATTTAATGGTGAACACTATAAAATAAAGACCTGACTAATCTATAGAGATCGTCGGTACATGATGAGTCAATATTACAAGATTGCATGAGATGAGATCAACTGATTGAGGTTTAACATTTGGGTAGTGGATGATATGTGTTAAATTTTGAATAATATTGAAGGTGAATATTTTATCTAGGAATAAATTACATGATATCTATTTAAGTGATCAAATTTTTACTATGATCATTTGAATTCAAATATTTTAATCTAACAAAGAAATGATCAGTGCCTAGTTTTTGAGCCATAACTTACGATCTATGTAGTATTTGACCATGGTGTAAAATAAAAATTTGTATATGAATCCAATGTG
>JARHVA010001428.1:352500-430000 GCA_037957365.1 Torreya grandis | reverse complement strand
ACTACAACACTTATACATGAGTTATACTTTTAAAAAAAATCCTTTCTTTGTTTGTGTTAAGGTATTAAGTAGTATTGGTAAGGTGTTAATTATAAATAATCAATTTTTTATACTCTATATTTGATTCAAGTCCAACCATTATGCCTTTCGAATTAGGAGTTTTTTAGCTTTTGTTGAGGCATTCAATTCAACAATTTATGTGAAACAAAAAACATTGTCCAAATGTAGCTCATATGCAGTTTACTATAGTTGCAGGGTACCCAAAACAAATTTGTTTTGGATTTTGGTTTGATGTTCATCATAAATTTCCAACTTCCATTTCAATAAAATTTTCATCTATTTTGTGTAGTATGCAATCTATAAGAAATATATAAATGACTTACACTTTTATGTCTATGTGTGTTTCAGTATATATATTATTAGTTGTTAATGTTCATACTTAATTATTGATGTTTTATTATATTTATGGTATTGAATCAAGATTTTAGTTAATGTATATGTATATGGTGGGTGTATGTTTAGTATGATTGGTGTCTTTTAACAAATTATAGTGGTTTACATTTGGGGTAGAGATTCGTGCTAAATTAATATGAAATAGTTAGTGGTATGATGTAAGTAGGGGGTAAGTCATAGGAGTTAATAAAGTGATGAGAGTATACTATTTATATCTTACATAATAAGTAGGGGGTAAGTCATAGGAGTTAATAAAGTGATGAGACTATACTATTTATATCTTACATAATAAAGTAATCGTAAGTCTAGATATGAAATAATGTATTATCAATTGATTTAAGTAGGTGAGTTCATTTAATATTTTTTATTTTAATATGATGATTTTTTTATGGTACACAAAAGTGTTCATAGTTAAATATTAGTAGGAACAAGTTAATAAAATAAAGGATTCACTTGTTTTTTTGAGGTGGTATTTATTAGATTTGTAATTAATTATGACTATCATTTAACATTATGAGTTAATTGTGGCCTTGTTGGTAAACATTATCAGCATTTTGATTGTTACAAAATGGAAATGGTTATTCAACTTCTTAGTTTTCCATAACTAGTAGCTTAAATATCTTGACCCTTCCTTAATGATGATTACATGGGTTACCCTTGATTTACTTTTATTTACCAAATCTAAAACTACAATATAGGCATATTTATAGTTATGTGGGTTTGTGCCACATGTTATGTGGATGTCTATAGCATTTAAAATTACCATCACCTTGATTGGAAGTTACTCCCTTATAATTGTTTTTTTAGAAAGACTCGTTGAGAAGAAACTACTTATTTTAGGATGTATGATGACCTTATTGGACTCAGACAAAATCTAAATGATCCCTCAAAAAATTACTCATTTATGGTTTTTTGAGATTATTAACTTTTAGATGAATTAATTCATCTATCTTGTAAGGTTCTTATAGTATAATAAGTCGAGGAGATGATTTGGTTATGGATGATGTAGTTTTGTGCTTTAAAAAGTGCTGGCCTTTAAGGTGTGTTTACCTCCTTTTGTATCTCCATTACTCTTGTATAATTTGAACATAATAGAGAAAAGTATTTTTTATTATTTTTCTTTACAAATTCCTCATATTGTTATTAGCATCGCTCTTATGATAAGTTTATTATAGAAAATTTACTACTTATTTGTTGCATGTTATCTAGCCTTATTTTATCTTCACTAGTAGGTGATAGGTCCATTATATATATGTTATAATTTTAATTAAGAATAATATATTCATACTTATTTTATATAATTATTGTTTATGAGTTTTTTTACTTTGAATAACATGGAGGTTGTAAAAGAATTCACTTGCTCAAGTTAATGCTGACACTTGCTTGTGAAATTTTTATTGCAAGGTATAACATGAAGGATAATAGTTGAATAATGAAAATTAGAGTTTGAAATTATATGTAAATATTATTTGAAATTTTAAGCTCCTAGAAGATTAAATGTACATTATTATTCTTAAAAATTTATTGCTATTTCATGAGCCATCTTACTAATGAATAGATTATTGAGAAGTTGATGTACTAGGATCAAAATAATGGTTCTTGTAAAATCTCATTAATTATTAATATTCAATGACTTATTATAACCTAGTTTTATATCATTTGATTGTGTTATGCACTAAATTGATATAATTTGAAGGCCTATAGCTTATTTATCTTAGTTAATCTATAAAAAGTGTTTTGAAATCTTTCATAAATGAGCATTGAATACTTGGGCCCTTAGGAAATGGAATAATAAGTGAATAAACATGCATATGTGATGTATGTTATATGTATACATTTGATAACGTCAAAACAAACATATTGTGTGTTTGAATTAATAACATGATAACGAATAATTTATAATGATAAAGATGAGGACAGTCTTAGGGTAATATTATAGTAGAATTAATCATAGTATAATACAAATGTTTATAATTGTATAGGTAAGATATTTGTAATGTGTAATGTTTCAAATAATGAGTAAAATAAAAATATAATTTTAGATGTTAATAGATATAAATGAATGTCTTAAAAGTGAATGTAATGTGAAGTAACATATATGCTAAAAGAATTTAGTTATACTTGAAATAATGTTAAGCACTCTAGGATGTACCATAAGCCATGGATAAATTTATAAATTATGTTGTGTAATAGAGTACAAATAATTTGAATATAGAGACTAATAAATTATAGGAAGAGGTTAATGTGAGGAGTGATTTGTAAATACATTATAGTGAAGGAAAGTTGTGAATACAACCCAAAAAAAATGTTCGTAATTTTATTTCAAAGTAGAGTGCGATTAATTAAAACATATTTAACAAGTTAAAGGAATAATAAAATATTTTATAAGGAATAAGAATAATATGTAGTATTAAATGAATATTTAACATTGGTATTTATTAGATCATGGTGGATTTGAAGAAAATGCATAATCAACGAGTGTCTAAAAAAGATAAAGTTAAGGATTAAGGAACATGATTCAAATAAATATATATGTATAACAATAATAATAGAGAAAATGATTTGGGTTTATGAAAAAAATTAAAAAATATATGGCACAATAATTTAAGGCATTACATTTTGGTATCAAACCCCAAATTCAATGCAGGGATCTCTGAGGAATTGCATTTGGTATTTAAGTGTTGAAAATTATCATCATGATATTTATATCTATTTACACTCACATGGAATTGAGATCGTAAGTTGAGCTATTGATAATTTTGTTGGACCTTGGGTAAAATTTCCATGAGTTTTGGATTGTTGACCTCGTTGGCATGTCTATACTTCAAGTTAATGCTTTTGTATAATATCTATTGTGTGATATATTTACTTATATAGGTTAGTGTATTTCAATGATTGTTTATGACTATGTATTTCTTAAATATGTACTTATTATGTACTTAAATCTTAATGCACTTCCTTAGTATTCTAGTATAATTAACTAACCCTATTTTTGAGAGGCAGTAGAGGATTCATTTTCCTTTAAATTTCATTATGGTATGATTACAAATATATAGGGTATTTTTTCTCTTATTTACTATTATTTTGCTTTAGATGTATAGATATGATCATGTTATTGTTAAGATGAGGAAGTGATAAATACCTTAATGAAATTAGTGGTTAAAAGTTTGTATAAGTAATTTTTCAAGACTTACAACATTTTCAATGCATGTATATAAATTAAATGAATTTTAAAGCTATAGTATATTTTTTATCAAAATGATACATTATTTAATCCAAGATTGAACTTAGACACTTAACCAATTTGAAACCTATAAATAACCTTAAGATGTTAATATAAAGGTGGTAATAATAGGTCTATTATAGATTTATCCCATTGATGGAATATTTGTTTAGAGTAGCTTGATTCTTTAGTAGTGGCACCTAGTTGAGTAGGTTGCCTATGAGTGTTAATAACATTGACATAATATGAGTTTATTTTTGACCTTTAGGTAATGGTAACCATATATGGATACACCTCCACTTTGATTAATAGTCTCATGATATGAGTATTCCTTTATTTGGTAGCATATAAGTTAGTTACCTAGAGCATATAACTTAGCATTGATTGTGATTTCTAAACTTTTGTGGGAGGTGACTAATTTTAGGTGACCCTTATCTTTTTAATTGAACATTGCATCATTTTTTTAGTTTGTGTTATGATATCACATGCAAAATATAGTGTCTTGTGGCATTGTACTTGATACATGAATTAGGGTATATAGAACCTTATTTTATTCATCTTATCACACCTTAGTTGAGAATGGTGAAAATTTTGTCATTTAGAGTATGGATTGACAAGTAGTGTAGTTGATGCACTATTTATCTTGGTGATGATTTATTAGACCATCTTGATACTTTTAGTATTTAAAATAGATAGCAGTAGTCAGTGGGTAGCACTCAATCATACAAATAGTTTTAATTTGATAAAAGTTTAGTGAACTATGTTTTGATAATGATATTCCCTAAGATATATGCTACTTGAGAGGAATGAAAATTAGCAATATGAGTTAGTATATTTTAATTGGTATTTATGTAGAAATAAGATTACATATGTGGGAGTTGATATTATTTATTCTCCTTCATCTTGTAGACACCTAAATCTAGCCACCAATAACCTCCAACTAGGATTTTGACCAATTTCCACCAAAGTGCAAAATTTGGCCTAAAAACACTAAATCACATTAAAAGCTTTGAATATAATATATTCAAGTGCTGATTTTGGCTAGGGTATCATTAAATGGGGTAATGCAATTTATGGGCCAACTAACTTTGATCAAATCATTTCGAGTTAAAATGCCAATTTTGCACTTGGGTGCTCTGGATTGCTCTGTCCTATCAAATCTCTTGCATGAGACACATGCCTTTGTTATTTTGTGTTGAAAACATCTTAAATGGGATAATGGATTTAACGCATATGACATTGAATTCCAATTCTAATCTAGTCAAATTTTGGACCAATAACAAGGCACTCTAATTAATTTATACACAAAGTGCTTAATCATGATTAAGAGCTAATTAAACCAAATTAGATCCTAATTAATAATTCCATGGAAAATTATTGAATACTTATTTTTGGAAATGAATATTTAATATCTACATCACCAAGTGACCTCATATCTTAGGAAGACATCCTTATGCCATAAATGCCACAAATATCAGGATTCATGCCTCCCATGCCTCATCAATGCCCTCCGTGCCTCTTAATTTCTCCTTTATACCAAATATTGATGAGCCTATTTATCAATTCTAATTGCAAAATTGGATTATTCCTTAGCCACACATCTCAATATTGAGATGGATGGTTCAGGTTGATTCTAATTAATCTCAAAAATCTATAAATAGAGAGGCTATGAACATCATTTCTAAGCTATTTTGATGTAAATTTATAATGCACAATGATTCCAAAATCCATTACAATTAGTGTTACCATGACAAATTGATTCCAAGCCAAGCCAAAGCCACAAGGTGGCAAGGAGAAGAGGAGATAACCAAGCCTCCTTTGATGAAGACTTCATGAGCACAACCCGAGCAAGCCACTACAACAAGCATTTTGGAGCATACAATAAAGGTAAAAGAAGGTTTCTTTTGCATTTTAGTTGTGTGTTTTATTCATTTTTGTTAACTACTCTCTCCCTAGTGTCTAGGCCTATAGATGTTATGCTAGTTAGTGTGTTTCTTTCATTTTGTTTTCATTTTGAAACTAACATGATACTAACCATCCTCTCTTGAGTCAAATTCCTAATTCACATAATGGCACACACGACGGGACCCAATGCATCCCATGTATGAAGGAGAGCATGAGGCAACTTTAAAATTTTAATTTGGATGCTTAAAACTCTTTCTATGTGATTTTTTAACTTCATTTCACCATTTTTTCTTTGTCATAGGTTTAAACAGTAACTATCACCGATTGAGTAAACCATTGATGGTCATTTTCAACCATCATCGATTAGCATTAGTAAAACCAAAACTGGTCTGAATAACCATCACCAGTTAGTAAAACCATTGTTAAACTGCATAAATGTCACCGTTGTTGGTTAGTATAACCAACAATGGTCACTGCCTTTTTTTTATACAAACCCAAGAGCTCATTCTTTCTAACTTGGTTATTTCATCTTCAAAAGTGATTCTAAGCTAAACATCTTGCTAACATATTTTTTTTAGGTTTTACTTGAAAAATAATCAAATCATGCTTAAATATATCATTTTAAACTTCTTTTGCGGTGTTTTAAAATGAATCAAACTTTTCATTTTGGTGCTTAAAGGAAAATCATTTAGGGTGTTATTACTTAAATATTGTAGTTAGATTTAAAAGTTACAAATTAAGACCAAGGGGTCAAATGAACACCACCAAATCCTTCACTTGGGCTTAAAATTGAACACATTTATCATTTTTGTCTTCAATAGTTGTTTGATCTAATTTTGTTTAGAAAAGAGAGGGGTATTTCATGTACATTCTTCCATTTGTCCCCTTTAGGGAACCCTTAGAATCAAAAGTGACATTCCTATTGCAAAAAGCCTAGTCCAAGGCTTAGAAAGAATTTTTTCTAAAGCACTCCCCAAACACTCACAAAAGATTGGGTGACCTTGAAAATGACCCTAGAGTCTTTCTCTTATGTCTTTTATTTTATTGCATCTTGGATTGAGTGGGGGACTTCATCACCTAATGTGAGTTATTTAGGGAAGCTTTGACTCAGGGTTTCATCTCCTATCATTGAATTCACTTACTCTTTTAAGTTGCACATGGGATGTATTTGTATTTGGACATGACACTACACTGAGCAAATAGCAGGATGTAGTGGTTGTAAAAAGGACTATAGACCTTTTTACAACTAGCCAATGGTGCGATCACCCAATTTACATTCTTTTATTTTACATCATTTTATGTGAAAGTCATTGTGTAATTGATTCCCCTAGAGATGTTTGAAGCTTGCTAGTTTAGTCAATTGCACATTGCCATACCCTTGCTAGGATTTGGACAATTATACTTAGTGTATTTTGTTTATTTTTTCTTGGTATGTTTTGAGACTAAAACTTGTTAGTTTGTTCATAAGCCATGTCAAAATAAATTTATTTATACATCATTATTTTGTCTAAAGAGACATTATGCTGGCCATTTTACACCACACTTGTGCCTTGAAATTTTTGCTAAATTTATTTGTGTGTGTGTCATTTGAGTTGCAGAGGGTAGTCCTATGCTACCCAAACTATGTGAAAAAATTTTGAGCCTTTTGAGTCTTTGAAACATAACATAGGTCACATAATTTGAGTATGATTACACTGTTAGGCTACTCAATTTGTTTCAAGACTAGTTTACCTTGTATCAGAAACCATTGTTTCAAACCATTTTATGTATACCATTTAGACCTTTGTCTTGTGCTATCATGTTGTCCAATATTGTCTATCTTGTTTTGTCAAATCCTAGTTTTCACCATTGAATTTTTAATTATCCTTGTCAAGTTTGGATTCAAAAAATGATTGATTTCTATTTAGGCCTTAATTTATAGGGCTGATACATAGATATTTCTCTTTTGGGTTGTATAACTTTGGTTAATTGATTACATAAATTTGAAAACTATTGATGGTTTATTTATTTAGTACCTATCTTTATCATTTTTTGTGCCTTTATTTAGGAAAACACAATATTTCTTCAAAGGGCCTTTTGTCTTATGCCTTATGCCAACTGATCATGTTTATGTTTAATTATGTGTGATAGTTTTATGTCAAAGTTGTTTCCAAACTTTTTAGATTAAATCAAATCACATCAACCTTTGTTTCAAGTCTAGATTTTGACACCATTTGGCCAAAATTCCTAGCATGCCTATTTGTTTGAGCCTAGCTTTTGACTCTGTATTTGGACAAAAGACTTGTTAACTCAACTTTTTCTTTTCCTAGTTTAGACCTTGTTTGGAACACTTTGACCTAGACCTTTGACATGCCAATTTTTATTTAGATGCTTAACCTTTTATGCGTATGACATTTAACATTAGATATTTTATATTAGACTATTTTATGCCAAGTCTTAGTGAACACCATTTTGGATATATAGTTCCACCCCTTCAACCAAGTTAGACCAAATTTTAACCATTTATCCTTTGGAAATAATTTTTTAGAGTTTATAGAACTCTAAGCCTTTTTATTTCAGAGCTTTCATCATTTATGAAGATATGTCTAGCTATACTTATGGTGGAGTCACATACAATCCAATTTATGATAAGATGGCCACACAAAATACTACTAGGAACCCCTATAAAGAAAGATTTTCTAAGATGTTTTATTATTCTCCCTATAATACTCCATATGGAGAACATAGTTAAAATCCACAAAATCCAAATCGAGACCTTGATTGGCATGAAGAGGCTTGTAAGGAGGACTTTGAAGACCAAACTATAGATAATGTTGTTTAGGATATGGATCCATACCCTCTTTACAATAATCAATATATGGAACATAGTCAAGAACCAACTTATGATCCAATTCACAACTAGGATGATATGGTTTATGAGGAAGACTTGGATGCTTTGGCTTATGTGAGTAATCAGGCTCCACCACATCATACCATTTATATTCTAATACCACAATGTTTCACCATTCCCATACCAATACCTCATCCTTGGGCTTGTGAGAGCAATTAGGCTCCATAATGACAAACTATTTCTATACCAAGACCTCATCCTTTGGCTTGTGTGAGAAATCAAGCCCCATACCGCTTTGGCTCATACAAGCAATCATGCTCCCCAATGTCTTACCATTATCCAAATATAGGCCATTTCTCCTCTATTACCAATCCCAACCAAACCTCAATTGATCCAATCATTTGAAGACCAAGTTGTGTTCAAAACTAATATTTTTCAACTCATTGGAAACTAAATCCAAGAGAACCAACCAATCTAAGATGTTTCTATTAAATCAACCATTTGTGATAAGTCAACCTATGATGAATCACCTATTGATCCTATACTAGTTGTTGAGGAGTCTCACACTGATGAGCCAGTCCTTGTCGAGTATTTTCTTAATGATTATAGCCACATTTGGGAAAATCATTACCTTGACCATGTGTCTATTTTTCAAGATCCTCCTATTGACAAGCCAATCTCTAAAGAGTTGTCTCTTAACCTTTTTCCCATCCTAAAGGAGTCCCACTCTGAAAAACTAATTTGTGTGGAGCCCATTATGCCATCATAGGCCATTACTTGTCCAAAACCAAATATTCAACAAGACATCATTATAATAGAGTACCCATCAGATGAAGAATCGGAGTTAGATTCAAGTTTTATTCTTAAGGCAAAATTAGATTTACCATCAAAATTTGAATCAAGATCAGTCTCAACATCAGATTCAAAGTCCCTTGAGTTAGAATTAGATTTAAAATAATAATATGTTTATGGCTATTACAACATTGGTTGTGCATGCCTTGTAAATTAATTTAAATACATTTGTGATCCTTATCAAGTTTTTGAGGATGAGTAATTAAAATTTGACATAATTTATCCTAGTATCTTCTATGAGGATTGTGTATCCTCTCCTCATTCCATTACCATTTCATAGGCCATTACCATCAACCAAAATAGCCATATCATTGACATTCCATCTCCCATAAGTGTTGATTGGGATTGAAAGAATCACACTTTGTTAAACTGCATCCATGGTGACATAGCAGTTGAAGAAGATCAAGGTAGACAAGAACAAATATATGTAGTATAAGAACACTCTCTTAGTGAAAGTTGTTTAGAGGTGCTAGGGGATAATTAAAGTTAGAACTTAGGATCTTCTAGTGAAACTTTTTTGGAAGTGCTAAAAGAAAATCAAAGTCAAAAGTCAAAATTCCTTAGTAAAACCTTCTAGAAGGTGCTACGGGACAATCAAGATAGCTTCATTGGTGAAAACCTCTTTGAGGCACCAATAGCTAAGCACAAAATTTCTTCACTACTTGATGAATAAAAAATCAAAGATCAAATCAAAATAGCTTCCAATCTATAGCCTAATTAGATGTTAGCTACTCTCAAGATCAAACAACAAAAAAATTTGGTTGTCCTATCAAGAGAACAAGTCTTTGGCCCCACCACAACCAAAGTTATGTTGAATCTAGCATTAGTAACATTACGTGTAACTGAAAGTCATGATCTTCATTTGTTTTCAAACCACTACACATTTCATTATCATCTACCATTCTATTTAAAAATCAAACCTACCATCCATGGTCACACTTTCCTTTATAGAGGCTACAAAGGTACCTTGTATTTACATTTGAAGGAATCCAAATTAATGACCAATGAAGATCACAATAAAATTCTCAAAATCACATTTTGCATGCATTTATTAATGGATAAGTTATTCAAATGAGGTGTGGAATATTAATTAACATTATCAAGTATTCTATTTATATCATTTGTTGATTAGGATGTACATCTCCCCATCAACAAGAACAATAAAATCAAAACCCATACCTAGGCCAAAAGGATGTACCATACCATTTCATTGACATGCCATTGCCATTATTACATATCCTTTTACCATTGTTGTATATCAAAAACAATCAACTTCTCACGTGGGGGTAACCTTCTTACCATTTTAACCAATTTATAAAACCATCATTATCCTTAGAAGGACTGTGCCATATAACCATTCCATTCTTATCTATACTAAATCATATTTTTAGTCATCCTACCTAATCCTATTTTGATCTTGGCTACTTTGGTTCTTCCTATACTTTTTGTGTGGGGATTTTAATCAAGTTTCAACTCTTATCAAATTAATTTTTATAATGATAGTCTATGAAATTAGTGTGATAGTTGATCTAGAAAGATATCTTTCATCCTATCAAGTTTGTTTATGTGAGCCTGATTATAACTACTTATGGGCAAATCAGTGTCTCACTAGTATTGATACTAATTATAACCACCTATGGACAAATTAGTATCATTAACCTATTCCATTTTATCCTAGTTATAACCACCTATGGGTAAACTAAGGGAAACACTTGTTTACCATGCATTGCTACATTACCTTGCCATCACTATTTTCATTTGACTGGCCATTTGCGAGATTTGAGAACTTGTTGGGAACTAGTTGGTTTCTCCCTACCTTTTGTGTGGATGGAATTACTATGAATTGAGATCATTTCAAGACTAATTAGGTCATGCTCAATTCATGTTGAGGTCACCTCAGTCCCCCTTTCCATATGCTCTTTCTATTTTGTAAGAAACCTAAGCCAAATGCTCTCACCATTTTGCAAGTAGGTATCTTGTCATTCTCTAATGAGTTAAGATACCTCAAAATTCCAAAAACATTCATAATATTTCACAATCCAAAAATATTTGTCCATCTAGTTATAGTCAATTATCCTTGATCCACCTTATTAAAGCATGGTCATTGTTAGGATGTTTTCTTTTGCTTCTGTTCTTAGGATTTTTATTTGTTTGTTTATTTTAGGTTGTTTTTTTGTTTATTTTAGGTTGTTTGTTTGTTTGCTTGCCTATTTGTTTGATTTAAACATTGTTGCCTCGACTTAGTCTATATGCATTCATGGGTGATTCCTTGAGCACATTATTATTGAGTCTATCCATATTCACATGTCAATATCATCATCATGGTTTTTATCATTAGTGTATTATTTTTGAGTGTTTATTAGATTGGGAGTTAGTACTTATGCATATTTTGGCCAAGTCTTCATGGTGTTCTATCATGAAGCATACCATAACATGCTACTTTAAAAATCAACTTCAAGAAGTCTATAATCAATGGATCCACAAAATTTTCTAATTGGCACCTCAACAAATCCTCCCATCCCATCGTTGATCAAATCAACCCTTTAACCATTCTAGTTGTATCATTGCTAATAAGGATGGGCATGTCCTCATTGGTAGGAACAATTGAAACATTCACACTAATTAATATTAATCATCTATTTCATCGATTTGCATCCACTCATCTTTAATCTATATTCCAAGCTATATCATTGAGTTATGCTTGTTAATCAACCCTAACTGGGGCACAATCATCTTTAGCCAATCTAGGTCCTCTTAATGATTATAACCACCTATGGGCAAATCATTATTTTTACTTTTATTCTTAATTATAACCACCTTTAGGCAAATTATTAATATTTTTAAATCAATGCATGCAAGCATTTTCTCATTTAGATTAATATTAACCATGGCTTAATTCCACCTTTCTTCTTATTACTTTTTGAGGGACTATCCAAGCCACTCCCTCGAGGGGGCATCATCATAGGCTTTCTAAACACCATTTAGAGCTTTGTTCTTTATTCATAATTTCCTTTTTAGCATACAAGCCATCTCTCATTATTTGAGAAGACATTACTTTGCTTAAAATTTCCAACATCTTCCCAAATAGGGGCAAACTATAGACACCTAAATCTGGCCATCGAGAACCTCCAACCAGGATTTTGACCAATTTCCACCAAAGTGCACAATTTGGTCTTAAAACACTAAATCAAATTAAAAGCTTTGAATCTAATATATTCAAGTGCTGATTTTGGTTAGGATATCATTAACTGGGGTAATGTAATTTATGGGCCAGCTAACTTTGATCAAATCATTTCAAGTCAAAATGCCAATTTTGCACTTGGGTACTCTACATTGCTCTTTCCTATCAAATATTTTACACGAGACATGTTCCTTTCTTATTTTGTGTTGAAAGCATCCTAAATGGGATAATGGATCCAATGCATCTAACATTGACTTTCAATTCCAATCCAATCAAAATTTGGACTAATAACAAGAAATTTTTGATCAATTTGAGTAATCTATGCACAAAGTGCTTAATCATGCTTAAGAGATAATTAAACCAAATTAGAGTCTAATTAATATTTCCATGGAAACTTATTGAATAATTATTATTGGAAATGAATATTAAATATTTGTATCATCAAGTGACCTCATTTCTTGGGAAGATATCCCTAGGCCATAAATGTCACAAATATTAGGATTCATGCCTCCCATGCTCATCAATGCCCTCCATGCCTCTTCATTGCTCATATATCCGAAATATTGATGAGCTTATTTACCAATTTTAATTGAAAAATTGGATTAATATTTAGCCACACAACTCAATCTTAAGATGGATAGTTCAAGTTGATTCTAATCAATCTAAAAAATCTATAAATAGAGAGGCCATGAATATCATTTCTAATCTTAATTTGTGCAAAGTTACCATGTCAAATTGATTACAAGAGATATCACATGCCAAATTTATGATGCCAAAATATTAAGCTAAGCCAATCCATTGCCATAAGGTGCCAAGGAGAAGAGGAGATAGCTAAGCCTCCTTTGATGAAGACTTCATAAGCACAAGCTAAGTAAGTCACTACAACAAGCTTTTAACAGCATCCAAGGAAGGTAAAAGAAGGTTTATTTTCCATTTTAGTTGTGTGTTTTATTCATGTTTGTTAACTAAGCTCTCCCTAGTGTCTAGGACTAGAGATGTTATGATAGTTTTTTTCTTTCATTTTGAAACTAACATGATACTAACCATCCTCTCTTGAGTCAAATTCCTAGCAGACACATCTATATCAGTTGGTTTATTATGGTGGATTATTATGATCAAATGTGATTAGATAATTTCTTTTTATTTGTACTTTTTATGATATGGGTTGTTTATTCAGTCTCTTCAATGATTTTTAGTGATGGATAATAGATAAAATTTCTACATGTTACCTTGGGACATTGTGCTATCATACACAAAGAGTCTCATATATTCCTCATGATATTATAACTACAATTATATATACATGTTTAAAATGTCATCAGGGATGACATTATGGCATCAATTGGACTAATGCAATTTTATTTGATATTTTTCAACATGGTTACTCTCTATAAGTAATGTTATTTGATAGTGGATTGGTTAAATGATAGGCAGAGATGTGAGCTAGTATAGTTACATTTGGTACTTGTATATCACTAAAATTTTATGTACATGAGTTATTTAGTTTATTTGTATTGTGACACTATTACATATGATTATGTAAAATTATTACATGACCTCTAGGACGTAATATAAATTGTTCCTCATACCTCTAGGAGGTAATTGAGATGCCTTGAACCTCTAGGAGGTAGTTGTGATGCCTTGTACATCTAGGAGGTAATCAAGATGTCTCTTACCTCTAAGAGGTAACTAAGATGATTTTTATTCCTTCTCCCCTTGGGTGACTTGTAGAGTCACATAGTGATCATAATGTGAACTATATTTCACTAATGTATTATTATTATTATTATTATTATTATTATTATTTTAATTTATTTTGAAACTAGCACCATCTTTCTTATCTTTGTATATTTTGATCAATTGACTGATCATGGAAATTATTGTTAAAATTCACAATTTATATTTTTGGATTTACCTTTTTCATTTGAGACCACTTGGTATCATTTTTATTGGTTTTGATCTTACATGATCGATTGATTTTTAAATTTATTCTGGTGATTGTTGTGTTGGTTTTGTATGTGTTTTTAATGTGCATAATTTTTATTCCAGTGGCATGGTATGGGGGAGGAGAAGTGTCTTACAATATAGCTAGTGGGTCAAGGTGGGATCCTATTGCACATATTCATGATACCATCCTTCCCATCCCACCAAACATGGTGGTTATACACACACACAAACTTTGGGAGGCCTAAGTAGATGATTTGGTATACAATGATTTCTTGGTCATTTTGACATATACTTTGATTGGTTATTTTAGTATAGTTCAACATAATCTAGTATGGATCAATATTGTTTAATTTATCAAAATGATGTTATTATGGATGGATACCTATCTTAATAAGTGTAAATTTTCCATTATGGGTGCTCAAAATTCTTCTCTTAGTATGATTTAGACACCATATGGGTATTGGAGCTCTCATGCTCATATTAGAATTTTTTGTTAGTTTTTAGTTGGTCAATGATAGCTATGTATTAAAATATGACTTACATTAGAGTGACTTGTGTCCTTACTTGCTCATTTTATAGGATGCTCATGTTTTATTATGGTAGTAAAACTCAATTGGGAATCATGGTATAGTAAAATATTTTAGTTTATCATTGCTCAATATTCATGGTATTACAATGTGTTTATATGTTTTAACAATATATTTTCTCATGGTATATTTGTAATATATTGGAACTCATATCCATAGGATTATATCAGTGACTCTTGGGTTCTACTATTTTATTGGTGGAACTTAAAATATCATTGGCTTTTAGAAGTACTTCAGGAAGATTGGGATCAAGTAATTAATGTACTATTACTCATTGTATCTCATGGATTATGTTGCTCTCATCACATAGTTACGGTTTTTGAATCAAGGATGATGCTTTTATAAGAGGAGGAGAATGTTACACCCCTCTTGGTAAACCAAGTTTCCCTTATCTATCTCAATGCACTCTTAACACATGATGCTTTGTTAGACTCCTTTATGCTTCTATCCTATTTATGTTACCCGTTAGTCACTATCACTTCATAGTTTATTTAGTCCCGATTTGTTGTGTTACATATATATATGGTTAAACACATTATGAGATTCTATAATTGTTTAAAACTTATGTTACCATGACTTTTTGATGTTTCTTTACATTTGAACTAAATTTATTATCTAATGAGAACTATGTGCTATAAAGGTTGATTAGTTGTTTTATTTTTGTAACCATATTTATATATTATAATAAACATTATTATTAATAATTATATTAATGCACTCTAATAATAAAAATGTTTTCAACCTATAACTATTACCCCTTACCTGACTCACATATAACTTACCTTGATGTACATGGAGTATGAGCAGAGCGGGCCTATTAAATTTGATAACTCGTAATGACTTGAGTCTCTTTTTAAAAGTGAGTTCATCCTATTTAACACTATAATTGAGTTTCCACTTATCTGATCATGATTTTTGAAATATTATCTTCTATTCAAATAAAATTTATGAAAGACTAATCCAAGAGTAAATATTTTGAAATAATTATAATTTTATTAAAAAGGGTGGTGGTTGGATTATGACAGCTGACCAACCTTGTCATTATTTTTTTTTTACTTTACACTAGAGAGAAAAGATGAGTTGGGTTTGATGCTAATTTATATAAATAAGTCAATTAATGTTTGCTTCCATAGTCAAGAAATGGGTAGTAGGTGCACCATATCAGGTAGAGGTAGGTGAGGAGGCAGTTAAGGATATTTATTAGATTACAAAAGAGGATATATTTGATAAGGCTAGGGGAGGAGATAATAAGTAATTGATGGGTTATTTATGAATGGAATTATATGTACCATGTTGAGGATCAAAAGGTTTGTATATGAATTATTCTACTTCTTAGTATTGCTTGATGGATGTCCTTACTCTTTGACAATTCTCCCATGTTGATGCTCACAACATTATGGATTTTCATTTTACACCTGCCAATTGCATTTGAGTAACTTTTGCTTAAGGTGATTTTTAACTAAAAAATTTTCCTTGACAACTTTGTGATGCTAATAATGGAAGAAAGATATGGAGTTCTAATAGAGATATTGAGCAACAATGAAAGATATCAAGGAGGAATAAGTATCAATCATGTTCTCAGGGCAAGTGAAATTCTACCACAAATTCTCCATGTTATTTCCTTGTCTACTTCTTAATTAATGCAAATACATTACATACAACATATCTTAAGAGTAAGTGTTTTGAGCTTTGTTTATCTATGTTTAGGTAAGTATTATTAGTAAGGTGTTAGTCTATCTATTCATAAATCTTTGGTCTTGCAGTGATTTGTGCTATGGTCAACCTTTTTGTCATTTAACCCCTGTAAGACTTTCATAATTTTACTTTGAATCATTCAAATAAATAATATTTACGAGACAAAAAATAAATAAAAAATAAAAATGTCATTCAAATGTAGCTCATATGTATTTTTATATAGTAGTAGGTTACCCAAAATAAACTTGTTTTATCTTTAGTGTTTTGGTTTGATATTCATCCTAATTTTAAGCCTTTATTTTTCATTTGAATTTCCATCCCCAGTTTGTGTGGTATGCAAACTACAACACCTATAAATGAATTATACTTTTAAAAATTTTCCTTTATTTGTCTCCATTAAGGTATTAAGTAGTATTGGTAAGGCATTATTTATAAATAATCAATTTGGTATAATGGTGATTTGAGGAAAGGCCAACCATTATGCCATTTGTCCCAAAAGGAGTTTTGAAACTTTCATTGAGGCATTCAATTCAATAATTTATGTGAAACTAAAAAAAAAATCCAAACATAACTCATATGTGTTTTACTATAGTTGTAGGTTACCCAAAATAAATGTGTTTTGGATTTTGGTTTCATGTTCATCATACATTTTTGCCTTCCATTTCAATCAAAATTTTAACCATTTTGTGTAGTATGTAATTTGCACCACATATATAAATGAGTTACACTTTTGTGTTTAAATGTGTTTTGGTATATAGATTATTATTTTTAATGTTTATACTTAATTATTAATGTTGTATTATATTTCAAGTATTGAATTATGATGTTAGTTAATGTATGTTTATATGATCATGCTAATTCTATTACAATTGGTGTCTTGTAATGAATTATAGTGGTTTACATATAGGGTATAATTTTTTTGTAAATTAATATGAATGTATAAATAGTGGTATGATATAAGTAGGGGGTAAGTCATAGGAGTTATTAAGGTGTTGATAATATATTATTTATATCTTAAATAATAAAGTAATAGTAAGTGTAGATATGATATAATATATTACCAATTGAGTTAAGTCGGTGAGTTAATTTTTAAAAAAAAATTCTAATATGATGATTTTTTTAATTGTAAACAAAAGTGTTCATAGTTAAATATTAATAGGAATGAGCTAATCAAATAAAGGATTCACTTGTTTTGTTGAGGTGGTATTTGTTAAATTTAAAAGTAATTATGACCATCATTTATATAAATACACACACACACACATTTGTGTGTGTGTGTACACGCGCACACGCTCGTGTGCACATGTGTGTGTGCATGCACACACATGCATGCATGCACATGCGCATGTGTTTGTGTGTGTGTGTGTGCGTGCACACGCGTGCGTGCGTGCACATGTGCATGCATGCATGTGAGTGTGTGTGTGTGTGTGTGTGTGTGTGTGTGTGTGTGTGTGTGTGTGTGTGTGTGTGTGTGTGTGTGTGTGTGTGTGTGTGTGTGTGTGTGTGTGTGTGTGTGTGTGTGTGTGTGTGTGTGTGTGTGTGTGTGTGTGTGTGTGTGTGTGTGTGTGTGTGTGTGTGTGTGTGTGTGTGAGTGATCACATAAATGAAATAGTCTATAAATGGTTCCATTAAATAGTGATAACTTTACACAAGCATTATAATGTTTTAGTCATACCTAGTAGTAATTTCACATTATTAGTTAATTATGACCTTGTGTTTAAACATTATTGGCCTTTTTATTATTACAAAATGGAATTGGTTATTCAACTTCCTAGTTTTCCATAACTCATAGCTTAAATATCTTGACCCTTACTTAACAATGATTACATGGGTTACCCTTGATTTAATTTTATTCACCAAATCTAAAATTACACCATAGCTATGTTTATATTTTTGAGGTTTCATGCCACATGTTATGTGTATGGATACAATATTTAAACTTCCCATTACCTTCATTGGAAGTTAGTCCATTATAAAATTTTTCTAGGACTCATTCATAAGGAACTACTTCTTTTAGGATGTGTAATGATCTTGTTGGACTTAGACAAAATCTAGATGATCCCTTAATAAATTCCTCACATATGTTTGGTTGAATTTATTAACTTTTATATGAATGAATCCATTTATCTCATAAATTTCTTATAGTAGGATAAGTTAGGGAGGTGATTTGGTTATGGATGATGTAGTATTGTTCTCTAAAATGTGTTAGCCTTTAAGGTGTGTTTACCTCTTTTTGGACCTCCACAAATCTTGTATAATTTGAACATAATATGGGATATTATTTTTTCTTATTTTTGTTTTAAAATACCTATAATTTTGTTATTGTTCTATCTTATGACAAGTTTATTATAAAACATTTACTTATTATTTTTTGCATGTTATCTAGCCTTGTTTTGTCTTCACCAATAGGTGATAGGTCCATTATATATATGTTAGAATTGTAATTAAGACTAATATATTCATAATTATTGTATATAATAATTGTTTAGAGATTTTTTTTACTTTCAATAACATACAATTTGTAAAAGAATTCATGTGCTCAGCGTAACACCAACTCTTGCTTGTGAAATTTTTAGTGCACGGTATAACATGAAGGATACTAGTCAAATTAAAAAAATAGAGTTTGAAATTATATCTAAATATTAGTTGATTTAATATCCTAAAATATTAAATGTATACTTTCCTCCTTAAAATTTTAATGCTAGTTCATGAGCCATCTTACTAGTGAATAGATTCTTAAGAAGATGATGTACTAGGATTGAAATAATGGTTCTTGTAAAATCTCATTAATTAATAATATTAAATTACCTATTGTAACCTAATTTGCTATCATTATATTGTTTTATGCACTAAATTGATATAAGTTGAATCCCTAGATCTTGATTATCTTAGTTAATCTACAAGAAGTGTTCTTAAATCTATCATATCTTAGCATTGAAAACATGGGCCTTAATCAAATGAATTAATAATTGATATAAAAGTGCATATGTGATGTATGTTATCTATATTCATTTGATTAAGAAAAAACAAACATATTGTATTTTTGAATCCATAACATGATAAAGAATAATTTAGAATGATAAAGATCAGGGTAATATTAGGGTAGGATTAAACATAGTTATTATAATACAAATGTTTATAATTGTATATGTAAGTTATTCATAACATGTTATGTTTAAAATAATGAGTAATATATATATATATATATATATATATATATATATATATATATATATATACTTTTATATTTTCATAGATATAAATTAATGTATTAAAATTGAATGTAATGTGAAGTAACATACATGTTAAATGAATTTAGTTATACTTGAAAGAATGTTAAACACTCTAGGATGTACCATAAACCATGGATAAATTTATAAATTATATTGTGCAATAGGATATAAATAATTTGACTATAATATTAGTAAATTTTAGGAGAAGGTTAATGTAAAGAGTGATTTGAACATATATATTTTAGTGAAGGAAAGTTGTGAATACAATAGGAGAAAAAACATTTTTAATTATATCTCGAAGTAGTTTGAGATTAATTAAAACATATTTAAAAATTTAAAGGAATAATAAAATATTTTATAAGGAATAAGAATAATATGTTTTATTAAATGAATATTTAACATTGGTATTAATTTAATCGTGTTGGAGTGGAATAAAATATGTAATCAACGTGTGTCCCAAAAGATAAAATTAAGGTTTAAAAATAAAGGGAACAAGATTCAAATAAATATATATGTAGAACAATAATTATATGTATCTAAATATGATATCCATAACTATTAAATTAATCATATTATTTATCATAATTAATTATGTAATAATGGTCCTATATTGACACACTTCAAACTAGGTTACTCTTTATGTATGATCACCATCCTTTGACACATCATATGACCTACACAAAATAACCTACTAGCATTTAGGTGTGGCAAGGACCTACAAAGGGAGAAATTATATCACTTATGCATATAGAAACAATAATATACATGCTAGATACCAATATGAAGGAGCTGAAGTAGTTCATTTATTATTCCAAGAGGTTTACAAAGTGCAAATCCATGAAGAGTTTCCTCATACCCCAATGAGGGATGTGTACAATGGCATTAAGGCCTCAATATATAAAATGATGTGAAGATAAGGAGAGGTAAAATTGAATTGAGGTGATAGGTAGAGGTCATAAATTACCATAACCCACTCCATCATTAGTTACAATCAGATATAACAGTCCTTCATATTCCCTCCATTCATTGGTCTTTGAATTGGTGGTCTTCAATGGGCCCTTTAGGCATTAAAGTGGAGTGGTAGAAACTGGTTAAAGATTAGTTGACCTCTTCAAGGCATATAAATTCCTAAATATATTTAATCATCTCTCATTTGATAGTTACAAACATTAAAGTGGCTTAATCAAGTTCTTTATGAAGCATCTAGTAGCACATATTCCCTTATATGTTGAGTTATGTTAAAGAAACTACACTTTCCTTTATAATAACCTTGGAATGTGTGATTTATGACTTCATGATGATATTTAAAATGTGTTAATGTCATTTTATTAACTTACTAACATCCCCTCTACTCCAAATTCCATCTCTTTTTATTGACCAAGTAGGCTTGTTAGGCCACTAGGCCTAGTTACTTGGTTGTTTATGCTTGAATGGGAATTAAACTTGCATAAGACCTTAATAATATGTGTTTTTATCATGGATTATACCTAAAAAAAAGTTCTTATCATGTCATAGGCCTTTACCATAGTGTAAACCTACAATTCAACCTAACCTAGGTGATTAGGCCACATTCCACTAGTTCTCCTAGAATGCCTATTTAGTGAAGACTTACAAAGGCATTTTCAATATTAAATGTGAGAATTTTGTGTCTTGGGAAGATTAAATAAGTCTCAAACCACCCCTCCAATGACTAAAAACCTTTTAAACAACTTTTTACCCTAAAAACATCATAGAAACCTATGAAATTATGACTTTGAGGAGGTCTATACACCTATATGTATAACTTAGTAACATAGATGGAAAGTTATAAATTTTTAAGATATGATTCATGTGTTTTTAAATCCAACCAATGGTGTTTAAGTTTAAATATATCAAGTTTTCCAAACTTGGCTTTGTCTTAGGGTTATGTAAGGTTTTAGAGGTCTACCATCTTAATGATGGTTCATAAAATACAAATATCCAATCCCATAATTATGGACATGTATTTTTAGACCATATAACCCATAAATATCCTAAAAATATTTTGGTTCCATGCATCTTGCATGGAAATATATGAGTGCAAGATGTCAAAATTTGAGCTTCTTAAAAGCTTTCTATACATGGTTGTAGTCTTAATTATGATTCATAGATGTGCCCCCCTTAATCCAAGTCTATCCTCCATGGATGTTTAATACATATGTTTTTAAAAAATCCCATAATATCACTAGTTCTAATTCCCTTTATCATTTATAAATGACTGTTTTAACTAGTGGTTTAAGGTGGCAGACTAGGGGTAGTGTAGCTCAAGATGGGTGAGGGGACTAATCTAAATTTTTAATTACTCCAATCTATCCAAAACATCCTCTTAAAGACCTATAATATCTTTCCATATCTTATCTTGATGTTAATCCTACTTGAGAGGGTTTGAGTCAGTCATAAGGTGGAGGTGGGATCTTGAAGCCTTAAAAATATCCTTAGGCCTACTAGGCCTAAACTAAGTTCTAGGGTTATAAGTCACCTATAGGTGGTTTTCAAGATTAAAAATCATCATAAAAATCTCTCCACACTGTTTCCACACACTTTAATTATATTTACCAACTCCAAATACAATCTCTACCTCTTTCTTCTATGTACATCTACCTAAGTCACTATCTAGCATGAGTGTTTAGGGCAGCTGGGGTTAGGGACCTTGGTAGTCCCTAATTTTCTTAATGTATTACTTATGTTTATTGATATTTTAACCATTATAACATTTTACTAATATTTGGTCATAGTCTTGGATTGATCCTTCTTCAAACCTACATACTCTTCATATAGTCAAGTTTAGGGTTTATGGGAAATTATGCCTATGTATCCCTAAGGGCTTAAATGAGTGATTTATTGCCTCACTAATACTCTCATATCTTCTTGGAAAAATTTTATATCTATTTTTAATTTCTAGTTACATTTCCTCAACTCATAAAATACATTTAATCATGCTACTACCTTGAATTCTTAAGCATAGGCCTGTGTATATCAGTTTTAGGCATATGCCTAAAAGGCCATTAGGCCCTTTTTTCATCTCAAGGACTATATTTCACCCTAGAGGAGGTTTTTAAGCTTAATATAATATTTGGGTAACATTGGAATACCTCTAGGCCTGTAGGTTGCCTTTGGTAGAGGTAAACCTCTACGTTTAAGGGCTAGCTCCCTAGATTGATCTTTGAGTGCTTATCACCTACACTAATCAATTGCTTGTGTGAAAATGGGAATAAATATGAATGAAATTAAAATATTATAAGGAGGTGATACACCATTAATATATCCATAAGATCATAATAATCTTTCACTAAGGGAAAAGACTTACAACAATAGATTCAATGTCTTAGAATACTCTAACATTAGTATTTCAAATATGGAGGTGATATGCATGAGACTACTCGAGGTAAATAAACTAGAGGTCAGTTGTATAAAATAAGGTTACTCACACATTTTAAGGGTGTCAAACACACTAGTTACACTCCATATGACCTATTACAATGAGAACTCCTTGCCATGAAACATGAAAGGATAAAGAGAAGCAAGGATAAATGCTTATCACTAGACCTCACCACACATCACTTTTCACACTTATAAAATATGTTTATGAATTAAAAAATAGATTTAATTTTTTATTAAAAGGTAAATTAAAACATCAAACCAAAAAGGATTCATCATACCATGTGTGTAATTATAATACAAGAGCCAAAATGTCTTGCATTTGTAGAATGTTGGAGAGGAGAGAGAGAAGTGGAGTTCAAGGGTCATAATGCCACTTTTCAAGGTATGAGAATTATTTATGTTTCATGGGAATTAAGTATGAAACATAAAATGAAATTTATATGTGTATAAATTTCCCTCCAAAACATTAAAACTCTTCAAATTTGGTGAATGACCCTTCAACTACCTCCTTAGAAAATGCCTTCATCATTAGGCCTCTCTTGAGTGCTCCAAAGCAAAATAATAAAAAATAACTCACAAGAACTATGAAATTGGGGTTATAAATAATATACAATAGGAATTATATTTTTTATTAACTATTTTTATTCTTCTAGATAAGTGTTCTTATTGTTTGTAGTCACCATTACTAGATTTAGAGGTCTGTCTTCACATTTAGTACGAAGATGATCTTTAGTTTCTCGATAAAATCCATGTAAGGGCTGATATTAAACCTTAAAATATTTATATTATCCATAAATCCATTATTCATAACTTAAAATTCCTCCTAGTTAGACTTATCACTTTCTCACTTGGTGGTCACTCTCCATTCTCATTATCTTCCACAAACTACCTGAAGTGAAGGAGCTTGTTAAAGATTTTGTGTGATTATCTAAAGTAAATAATTGGAATGAAGAGTTAAATTAGGTCCTAATTTAACTTCCATATTTATTTGCATCCTTTATTTCTAATTTGAACCTATAAAACACACAAAATATATCAATAAGACCTATATACCCTATCTGTATATATAGGGTACAAGCCAATTTGATGATAAGGAGCATGAGGGAGTTATATACAAGTAAAAATCACTTTCTTGACCAAAATTTTCCTCATAAATTAATTTATATCCACTTCTTTCCCATCAAGTTAAAATCAAGGGTTTTGGAGGGTTTTAGGTATTTCAAAATTTTAGTGTTTGTTCATAAAAACCTGATGTTGAACCTATGAAAAAATTCCACGGTAAGCATGTTAAGGACCTTCTTTAATCATTATTATATCCTTAGTTCTCCATGCTAAGTATTTGTACCAGTGTGAGATTCTTAAGATGGCCTCTCAAGCTTGAGGTGAAAAAGGTCAACTTTGACCAACTTGTGTGATCTCCTTGAAATTTAATGGATATAATTCATATTATGTCTCCTTATAAATCTAATCAAATGTGTTAGAAGGTTTTATTATCCTTAGAAGTGAAATTGGATCCCACTAGGGCTTTAGGCCTAGTCTAGGCCTTGTATGTTTAGATTATGTCTAGGCCTCCCTTATGATATTTTCATGTCCAACACAACTCTCTACATCTTTATTTCAATGTTCCAACACTCCTATTTCATCTCTTTATCAGATCTTCACCCATCCTACAATTTTGCTTCTCTAAGAGTGCCCTCTATTTGAGATAGAATAAAGGGCATTCCCATGTTTTCTCATTCAAAATGAAAAATATGAGGGGATATACTAGGTCATGAAGACCCTCTATATCAATTTGTGAAGTTATACACTGCTTTTATCACCCTCAACACTCAAACTTCCTAAGATAGATTTTCAGACAGTGACTATGTAGAAACTTTGGGTCAAGACTGTATGTTGGAGATTGAAACCCTTTCTACTCTTTTTCCTTGATATTAAGATCATGTGAAGTTGGTATCACCATGGTTAATATATATTCAAACATTTCTAACACCCTATTTCTTTATCTACCTTCTCAACAACAACTCTTTACTGCCTTAGGTTAATTTGCAAACTGACTGACTGTGTTGTTTGCTTAGAAAAGGCTATGACTGCAGGTGTCTTCCATACAAGACCTAGTATCTCATGTTTAGGTTCTATTTTAATCCATAAATTTCCTCTTCTAAATTTTTTAACTCACCTTATGTCATACATTAGAGCTTGTGTTCACTGCCTATCTAGCATATTGGCCTGGGTTAGCTTCTCTACTATAAAAATATATAAGTGGCTGCCTTAGGCTACAAAGACCCTTGTAGGTGACTTACAAGCTTAGACACAGGGTTTAATTATTTATATTATTATTTTTATACTTTATACCATCTCCCAACTACTTATATTTAACTCTTATGCTTAGGGACTTATGCCAACACCAAATTGTCATACTCTAGTGTACTATCACTCTATAGTCAAATTTTAGGTGACCATTCTAGAGAGTAAAAGGACCTCTATAGGTTAAATTTTTTCTTTAGATATGTGTGTTTCATAATCTTATTAAATATCACCAAGGTCATTACAACCATATCTACTCCCAAGAAGACTTCCTCATCTAGGACTAGGTAATCTCTTCCTTAGTCACCATAGCTAATTTCCAAAAATATTAGTATAGTTGTTGGTTTTCTTCTAGCCTATAGACTCATATATGTGACTATGAGTAGAAACCCTAAATTTAAATATCCTTCAATTCTTATTTGGTAGTAGTGTCATTCCAATTGCATAAACAATTTATGCTTGCAAGGTTTGCTTTCACATGTTCATATTACATTATAGGACCACTCAAGCTTCAAGAACACTATAGATAATATTGACTGTCTATAGTTAGAAGTTGCATGGATTTTAAAATTTCTTATATCACCCTCCCATGATCAATAAACCAACTTATCATGTTAAAATAATTCCCTTATCCCTGTGCTATATAATGGAAGCCATTAGACTAGTTTAGTCTTCAAGATGCTCTAGCACAAAAAGATCAAAAGAAAGGCAAAGTCCCTATTTTAAATACTTTAAGGTAATTTGTCCCTTAAGTCACTTCATCAAATTGTAGAGAGTTATAACCAATCTATTTTCCACTTTATGTCTCTACCATGGTTACCATGACATTCTACATGTTCTCAAACCTTAAAGAGGTTCAAACCAGTTTCAAAAACCTACATTTTAATGTTCACAAACCTATGTATGAGCTTCATGTAGGTGTCATTGTAATATACCTGTAGATGAAGGCAAGGTGTGTGATTGTGTATTAGATAATTTCTCAAAACCAACCTTCAAACTATTGAATGGTTCAATCTTGGTTGATCACACTTTGAGAATGTGTTAAACACCTTGGAAATTCTTCATCCTACCATCATGATTGCTCAAGACTCTCTTTTCTCTACTTATAGGTAGATGTTTGTAAGAAACTAACTGTGCAAGGCTGACTATGTTCTTCCATATGATACATTATTGATACCAATATCTATAATAAAATTTGGTCACCATGACATATGAAAATAAATAAAACATCAATACACCCTTGATATGGAAGCCAAAAGATGAAAAGGGACTCCACTATCAAGGGAAACTTGTCTATAGATCATGACAATATCCTTTACTAGAAACATGAGATACTTGTGATTTTTTATTTCATCCCACACATGAAAAATGATTTAATAAAAAATTTAGAAGAGTTTCCACACTCTGCATCACCATGTATAATGAGTGGTTTGTACATACTAGGTCAAACAAGGATGAAACCTGCAGGGTATGAGAATGAACAAGCAAAAAAAGGTAGTAGACTTCTAAGTAATGGTGTTTATAGAGCATAAATAATAAAACCTTGAAATATTTCCATTAAATTAAATTATAAAAATGCTAATATCTCCCATTAAGTTTAATTTATATGAATCAACTCCTACTAGCTGTACCATTAGAAAATTGGTTGACTAATTCTACATTCCAAGAAGAGCGATGGAGGAGCAGATTGGTTTTAGACTATTTTTGAGATCTTTAGGATTGATCAACCATGGAAGTGAGTTAAAAGGTCCTAAAATTTCATTAACAAGCCTTCCACATGTGCCACAACTCCTGTAAAAGCCATACAACTAACTAAAAGTGTCCAAACTACCACTGATCTTCTTGTTCTGATGTTACTCCTACATTTTTTTAGTTGTGAAATAGATAATATGACACCTACCTGACACATGGAAATTGAAATACACTTTATAACACTTGATTACATAGGATAACCATTTAATATTCATTAAATGGTCTAAATATAACCTCAAATAACAAGAAATGGCATACAAGACTTAAGATGAATATGGAAAAGTTAATGACACATCAAATAACATTTCTAGGACCATGATACACCTTATAACACCATAATATACCCCTATATAATTTTATACTATGGTGGGTTGGCCTATTTTTACTTGTGGTCAAAATATTCAACATTCTTGGTGATTTCTTAGGGGTGGCAAGCCAATTATATGAAAGACCAGTAGCCTACTCCTATCCATTAGGATATGGAGTCACCTATGCATAATTTTGAAACTAAATTACCTTTTAAACCATACAAAACAACAAGGAAAGACACACAAAACAAAATAACACCAAAGGAAACACATATGTGTTCTCAAGAACACTTATGAAACACACACATGCAACAAAAACAAAGACACACACCTACACTAATATTCACAAGACCTCAAACTTGAGGTGATGAAAAACTCACCATAATTCAGCCTAGGTCAAATATGGTTCCTCTTGCATCCTTTCTTCTCCATAAAATCAATCTAGCATGTGAAGCATGATCATCGTCAAACACTTGACTATGTAGATTTTGAAATGACTTACCATCCTTAGGTATTCTCATGCCTACAAGTTTTCTACCTTGAGATATCAAAGATGTTCCATTTGTATTCCCAAAGATCTTATTTTGGTATGTAAATTTATTGATCTTTATCATATCTAATTGGTGCTCTTTAAACTACAAGTTAGGATCCATGACAGCTATCTCAACCTTGCTCTATTATAAGACATAATGTACTTGATGTATAGGATCATCAAGTGTATCTTGTTTATGTTATAACAACTTTGAAAATGGATCAATATCAAGTTGAGGTTTTGTCTTCTCCTTTATGACAAAACCTTGTGTTTTATATTCATTAGACTCCTTCATGATTGCAGCTTCTTAAATAGTACCTTCATAAAGTTTCTTTTTGACTGTAAGCTCTTTAATAAAAGCTACTTGATGCTCATCCTCATTCTTGAGAAGACACTAAACTTCATGTTTGATAAGATAGTTAATATCCTACTTATTAGGTTCATAAACAACCTCATGATTATATATGAACTTCTTAGGAGGATAAGTAGTCTTACCCAACTGATCAAATTCTTGACTTATGGCATTGAGCCTTTACTATAGGTTATCCTATCCTCATAACTTTCATGTCAAGGGTTATTTTATAAATTGAAGATATAAATACATTATTCCTCTCACCATATTGATCAATCACACTCTTCAAACTATCATCATTATACACATGAATCAAATAATTACCTCCAACATCTTGTGAGAAAGAATGCTCAATGCTTACTTTAGATTTATCATATACTCCCTCATGGATGATATAAGTGCCAAGGTTAGTTTTCTCCAAATAGTTAATGGATAAGGTCCATAGTTATCTGCACCATACTCATCCAAAAATACATTAAAAATTTGCTCAATATTGGAAGAAGCACCATCATCTACCATAGACTCCTCTTTATCATTGATGACACGATATAAGTTAGAATTGTTTACAACATAGGGTTGATTGTGAAATTGAGCAAGTGGTTGTGTCCTAATGGTTACCTTTAATGCATATCTTGTCCTGAAGGCTAAAAAGGACTAATGAACTGAGAGGTAGCCTCATATATTGGCTATGAAATCTCTTAAGAAGTAGATAGTAAAGTGGGTAGACAAGTCAAAAACCATAATGCCTTGGATGATGGGGAAACTAGGACAATGATGAATAAAAACCATCAAAATTTTGAACAATCCTACTAACCTGGTATGTGTTCCATCTGATCAAATCACCCCTTTACTATTTGGTTCATACTTTAGAACCAATTTGTTAGTTAAAACCTTGGGCATTGTATATAATTAGAAATTTATCAAATCTACAAACTGATCCTAATTCAGAGAAGATAAATCCTAATTACACTTCCAATTGGAGATACATTAAATAATCAAGAACATGACCAATATATGGATCTACTAGACCTAATTAGGGGATCTATTATCACAATAATAATACTAGGAAGGATTCAAAAGCCTCCAATCAATCAAAATCAAGTAATAACCCTAACTAAGCCCTATGTTTTCATATTCACTATACTAATAACAAGTAAAGTAAAGAAAATATAATTTGGTGCTCACTAAATCTTGTGGAACAGTATGGGGGTTAGTAAATAGAAGAAAGTAAACATTCATAAGAGAATGTCAATTGAGCTATGTATGAGTAAGACCCTAATGCATGGAGAAGAAGAGTATTATTATTCAAAATCAAATACATATGCTACTTGTATCTACTAAAGAGAGGATAAAAGCTAGAGAATACTTACCTAAAATATGAACCATCGAGACTCAATCTCTCCCTTGGCCAAAAAGGCTTTGCAAGACGTTATTTTGGTTTGTAAGGATCACTAATAAAGGCCAAAGTATCCAAAACTTCTCCACAAGACTAGATTCTCCAAGTATAAACCCTAAGATAAGACTCCTCAAGTAGAGTGGTGGCAGAGAAGATTGTAAAGAAGAACAAAATAATAATAACTCTTAATGTCTCTCTAAGAATGGATAACTGATATTGTATATATAGCTAGATTTAACACTAATCACTTTTGACATTTTTGGCAAATAGTGTCAACCCAATTAACCTAGCACTATTATTGAAAAAAACTGACTAGGTCACGGGGTAGGTTAACCAAGAGCTATCTAGACCCTAAATTAGTTTTACCAATAAGAGTATAAGGTTGACCCAGTTGATCTAGTATTGTAAACTATCAAAAAGGTTTTTAGGTTAGGAAAATGAGTATGAAAGATGGTAGAACACTGGAGGAGTGTGAAAAAGATGAGTAATAACTTATGAAATAGTTTTAGGAGCTAGTTGGATTGGTAATAAGTGGAAATAAGGGACAATCATCCTAAGAAGCACCAATGGTCTACCCACTCCTTTCTTAGTGCACCCCTTAGGGTGTGCACTTAGATATATTGAGACTTGATGGGTTGCTACAAGATAGAAAACATCAATAATTGATAAAGTTTTAAAATATTGTGTATACATAAGCCCCACTTAAAGCTCATTATGTGTCACTTAAATTAAATAGGGGATGGTTCTTCGAGAAAAGAACATAGTAACACACAACATTGAGGCTAAGAAAAATTTGTAGTATTTTAAAGTATAAAATAATTGAAAGTAAATGATTGAAAGATAAATAACTAAAAATTAAATGTGATGCATACCTTGACTTACCTTTATCATTAAATGGTTGTCTGTTATGTTTATATTTTTGATTATGGAGGGTGAAAAGACTATTTTTGACAAATCCAAGTATACAAAACTAAAGATAAAAAAAAAACAAATGTATCAAAGCCAAGATAACTGGTGCTATCTAGATGCGATGTATATGGAAATTTGGCAAGATGGGGTGACAAGTTCTATGTTATACCAAATGACCAAATAAAATTTTTAAAGTAAATTAGGTAACCAAAAATCCAAGGCTATGAAATACCAAAAAATTCAAAAAAGTAAACCTTAAGTAAGAAAGGCAAATGCATGAAGTCAAACCAAGGATACATGTCAAAAAGATTTTAATCAAACATTAAAGTAAAATCAATAAAAATTCTTACTTAAACAAAGATGGGTAGGCAAAAATGGTAAAATAACATTGATGAGTGAGCAGTAACAATCCTTACTCAACCATCAATGGAAAAATATGCATAAAAGGGAAAACAACATTGGTGAGTGAGAAGTAACAAGCCAACCTCATTGAATAATATAATAAGTACATGAAAGTAGAAACAAACTCAGGTGTCAACAAAAAAGGTATTATAACAATGATAAATGGTAAAAATAAAGTCAATTCATGTATAACATAGAGGGTCATGATATAAATAAAGTAATCCATAGTTGCTCAAGATTTTTTTATATTTTAAGATAGATAAAAATGAAATAAAGTAGTGCTAACATGTTTTGTAAGATATGAAGAATTATAGAAGAGGGAAAACATATTTGGAATAACAATTTGCCTCTCAAGGGGGGAAATGAAATGGGTGTAGGGAAAAATAAAGGAAAAACCAAGGTAGAGGAACTTTTTAACAAAGTTAAGACACTCAAATTAGGTTTGTCAAAACAAAAGGACTTTCAACCTTAAGGAATCTGAAGAACTTATCTTAGCCACATAAATCTTAAGTCAACAAATGGAGTATGCATATTATCCTATGAAGGCTATATGCATAGAAATTAAAATGGACCTACGTTCCCACAATGTGTTTCTTGTTCCTCAAGATCCATTATATATCTATTAGTCTACTACAAAGATTGGGTACTTGTGTGAGAATTTAGGTAGCACCATAGACATTTTCGAATTTTCCTATTCCAATCTATTGGTCTACCGCACCCCAATAGACCTCTACTCTGTTGTGAAGCCAAATATGGAGTTTGAGCTTCAATTGGAGATAGGAGATGTGCTTTTAATCATGCCTTTTGGTGTGATTGTGAATTTTGAGATTTACATGATAGATTTTTTATATCATTGCCTTTTTTTCAAATGATTTGGCTTTTAAATTTATTTATGGATTTTTTTATTTATCCTCCATACAGATTTGGAAAACCAAACATGGGTGTTAAATATGACTTTCATTTGAATACTTGAGACTTGGTTGCTAAAAGAGAGAATTTAGAGAGCATGGTGTCTAATATTCTCATAAATCTAGGTGAAATAAAAGTCATAGCTTGACTTCAACCCTCTTTTATCCAATGTGGATTAGAAGGGAAGTAAAATCAAGAGGAATGAAACATGAAACAATTTGAATTACTTTAAATCAGAAAAAATGTGAAAAAGGGATTCAATGACAGTAAAGTGTGACTCCTTGTCATAAAAATGAGGGGAATGGATGAAAACATTCTAACATAGATTGTTGTGAAAATTCCATCTATCAAAAGAATCAAAAGCTAAAGTTGAGAACAAAGATCAAAAAATTTATAGCCATTACAAAACACATTCTAAAAAAGGAATGACATGATGGTGATTTTATGAGGAAGGTTAGGTCCTATCCATGATTTTATACTTAAACTCAAAAAATAAACCCACACAGGTGCCAAAAAGTATTAAAATTTAAATGGGATAATATCAAGATCATATTTGTGAGGAAGGATAGGTCTTATCCATGGTATTACACTACAACTCAAAAATGAGAAACCCAAGGGGTGTTAAAAATGGACAAAAAGGGAGAAAATCAAAAGGATAAAATTACGTCATGAGGAATATTAGGTCATATCCATGGTTTTACAATTCAACATGAGAAAAAGGGAAACCAAAATACCAAAAGGAAGGACTAAGGTTTGTGAAAATAAATAATTGTTACATACGGTGAGACTTGTGTAAGTAACCTACAAAAAGTGTTAGATAGATATCATATAGAAAGCATGAAAATGAGGGAAGGAACCTACATTAACATTTATATAAAGGATAAATATGTGAAAGATAAGCCTATATGTCTTTAAATGTTTCTCAAAGTTGAATTAGTTTGGTACCATGTAATTGAGAATAAGAGTGGGCATCGCAAGATGCCCCAAAGGGTAAATGGATGTAGGGATGGGCATCACAAGATGCCCTAGAGTATGAAATGATATTTGGGTTGGCATTGTAAGATGCCCCCCCAATGGACAAAAAGAGGAGGAAAAGATAAGAAGCAAAGAGAACCCCATATAGTGTCTAAATGGATTCAATTTGTCCAAGAAGATTATAATAGGGGACTTCATGATGATTTGAAAAAAAATGAATAGAATTATAAGAAAAGAGAAACAAAGAACTGAGTCAGATAGATAGTGTAGGCAGTAAGAGTACATATTTGACTGGGTTGACCTAGTAATGCAAACTAGGGAAAACAAAGTCTAGCAGGAGTACATAGTTGATTGGGTCAACCTAGTATTAATATCTAATTGGTAAATAAGATACAGGGTTGATTAGGTTGACCTAGTACTATAGGCAAGGAGAAAAAATAGTTTATAAGAGACTGTGTTGAATAAAATGATAGTGTACTAAAAATAGGGAAAATATTACAAAGTAATTTGAAAATAAGAAATTGAATTAAACACACAAGCAATTGGATCAATGAGAATGATCCAGTTAACACACAACACAAACTATTACACAACCACTGGCTAACACAATTATTTTTTTATACAACATACAATGAGCAAAGAGCAAGAAATCAACTTAAAAAGTAAATGATAACTAAATGGTCATCCTAAATGTTTTTATATTTATAAAGTTTTATTTTAAGTGTGATAGGGAAGTTGTCTAAAAATAAGGAACTATAAAGCAATCTATGGATGGTTTTGGAACATTTAGGCTGAAAGGGATCTATTTTGGCAATGGTACTAGATTGGTATTGGGGCCTACCCCCTCACTTCACAATCTCACATAGATAAGGGTGTTAGGTGATTTTCTAATATATAACATTAACCACATTTTTATACTTGGCCAAAAAACCAAGTCAGCTTCCCCTTTGGTGATGAAATCCAAGTAGGTAGGCCTTGGGTAGACAAAAGTTTAAATTCATTTTAAAATTATGTGATTTGGTAGTGTGTGAAAGAAAGAGAAAAATGGTGAAACTAAATGGTATATTAAAAAACCACCTAATTAGACTGTGATCTATTATAAGCATGCCAACAACTGAAAGTGAAAGTGTGAAGTAATTACTTCCATATAATTATTAATTCCCAATTTGAAACATAGTAAAATGTTGATTCAAATGATAATGTATGTAGAAATTACATAATAGATTTGATAGTGTCACTACTGTATTGTAGAAATAAGGGTCTTTGATAACTATGTCGACATGGTTAACCTAGTCTTTTAGATAGAAGACAGAATATAAAACTAAGTCAACCTAGTTTGTTATATGTTGATAGTTTTAAAGACTACAAACTGTGTAAAATAGAACTATAAGGAAGAACTAAAATGAAAGAGAAAGAGAGAAAGGGACCTTGGTGGGTTGGAAGATACATATGAATGTGACATTATTGTTGAAGTGCCTTGAAATTTACTTGTAAATTTTTCCAACTATGTCAACTGGGTCAACCTAGTTTTATAATTCCCTATTTGCTGAAACCTATGAAGATGACTATACTAGCCTAGTTGACCTAGTATGTTTTCTAGAAGCCTGTAAGAATACTATGTCAATGTGTTTGACCTAGTAGCTAGTATTTGATGAAGACGTACACATAAATAAAAAAGTCATTTTTTATGCAACTATGTGTTAAGCTTGTGCACAGAAGTTAAAAATTATACTGGCCATGTCAATCTAGTATCTTAAATATAGAAAAATAAAAAATAAAATGATAAAAAATAAAAAATGTGAAAGAAAACCTACAAGATTTAGATTCACATCAGGTTCACCAAAATGTATGCAATAAAAATTGCATCAAATCGACAAATTAAACTTAACTCAAAGAAGATATATCCTACTTACACTTTTGATTAGGGATACATTAGATAATCGAGAACATGACCAATATGTAGATCCACTATACCTAATTAGGGGATCTCTTATCCCAAAAATAATACTAGAGAGGGATCTAAAGCCACTAATCAAGCAAAATCAAGCAACAACCCTAACTACACCCTATGTTTTCATATTCACTATACTAATAACAAGTAAAGCAAAGAAAATGTAATATAGTGCTCACCAAAGCTTATGACACAATATGGGGGTTAGTAAACAAAATAAATTAAATAGTCATAAGAGAATCTCAATTAAGTTATATATGAGTAAGACCCTAATGCATGGAGAAGAAGAGTAATATTACTCAAAATCCAATACTTATGCAACTTCTATCTACTAAAGAGTGGAGTAAAGTTAGATTATACTTACCTGAAAGATGAACTCATTGAGACTTAATCTCTCCCTTGGCCAAAGGGGATTCATAAGAGGTTGTTATGGTTTTAAAGGATTGATAACAAAGGCCAAATCATCCAAGACATCTCCAAAATACTAGATTATCCAAGTAGAAACCCTACATTAAGACTCTTCAAGTAGAATGGTGGAAGATCAAATTGTAAAGAAGCATAAATTAGTAATAACTCTTGATGTCTCTCTAATAATGGCGAAATGATCTTGTATATAAAGGAAAATTTAAACCTAATCCCTTATAAAAATTTTAGCTAATATGGTTGACCCAATTAACCTATTACTATTATTGACAAAAACTCACTAGGTTACATGCTAGGTCAACCAAGAGTTGACCTATACCCTAAATGAGTTTCAATAATAAGAGTGCAATGTTAACCCAGTTGATCAAGTATTGTAAACTATCAAAAAAGGTTTTAGGTTAGGAAAAGGAGTATGAAATATGGTAAAATATTATAGGAGTGTGAAAAAGAGGAGTAATAGCTTAGGGAATGATTTTATGAGTTGGTTGAATTGGTAATAAGTGGAAATAAGGCATAACAATCTTGTGAAGCACCAAAGGTCTTCCCACCCCTTTCTTGGTACACCTTTTAGGGCATTCACTCAAAAATATTTAGACTCGATGGGTTCCTTCAAGATATAAAGCATCAGTAATTGATAAAGTTTGAAAATATTATGTGTATATAGGCATCATTGATGTGCTATTGCCACTATCAACTATGTAGTTATGAACAAGCTTGTCCCCCACAATGAGAGGGAGGTAGAAGGGTGGAGGCTTCTTAGATTTAGTAGATGTTTATACAAATTTATTAATATCATTTTTAAGATTAACATTTTTATGACCATGACTTGATAATGGAGGCTACCATGAATTATAGATAACTGCTTCTACAAGAGTTCCTTTTGGCCAAGACTATGAAGGAAATCCCAAAGAGAGATAGATGCCTTAGTATTTTTAAATGAATATAAAATGTTTAAATTAGAAGTACTTAATTTTTATTGAGACCTTGGAGGAAAATAAGTGTTTGTATCTTGGGGTATTAAATCACTTGAATTATCCCTTCTAATATTTTGACTTGAAGGAGGTATAAGATTTGTAGGGACTACCATGCTTGCAATCATGCTTTGCTACCTTGTAGAAGGAATGTTTGCACTTATAGGCACACCATTAACATATCCTAGTGCCTTTATCTTATCTATATTATTATATGTAACTAAATTTACTTGATTAATCACATAAGTGTCTTCAACTAGGAAGTTAGTGAAATTTGCTCCTTTAAGCTACCAACCTTCATTAGCTTACATTAAAAATTCATATTCTACTAATAGTTGAGGAGTGACTCCTCCTTGAGAAACTAGATTTTTATCTCCACCTTCATTGGCATCTATGTATTGACCTTTTTGACACTCTTCTCCTTGGATTGGATTGTTATGCATCAGTATCATTTCTCTTGTGTTGGAGGTTGAAGTAGTATTGTATGCATTTATAGGCCTATTTAAGTTAGGTTGCCCTTGACCTATCTATTTCCCATATTTTTCACCATACTGCTAATGATAAGGATAGGTATTTTGATTCACACCTTTTTTGTATTTTATTGTCTAAGCTGAGCCTCAAATAACTTAGACCTTTATTCCCAATCAATTATCTCTTCTACCTTCTTAGGAGTAGTCCTTGACTTGGTGTTGGCATTATGAACTTGGAAAACACTTGGAAAAGAAACATAAGAGTTTGGTAGTAGAGGAATGGACACTATTAGAGGTAATTTCCTAGTTTGTGTGAGTCCATTATTATATCTATATCTAATGGTAAGGTGATATTCCTTAGGCAAGGTGTAGTCACCCATAGACTATAACATGATGGATATGTTAGTGTCAATAACTCTCAAATAAATGGGAAACACAAAGCTAGGAAGTGGTCTCATGGGAAGAGATAACCTATGCTAATTCCTTTGGAATATCTCTTTAAAATATTTCATCATCTCCTTTGGGGATCTTTAAATCATGTTGAGCTGATGGATGAGTGATATGTGGTCACTCTTATCTTCAAATCTTGATGTTATCATCTATCCAAAATCATCCTGAGTTGTGATACAACCACAAAATAAGGTCCTATACCAATAAAGTGCTTTCCTTATAAGGTATATGGAAATGAGTCTAATGTCAATATTGACCTTACTAACATTATGAAAACTAAAAAAGTTTGATATATCCATAATGTGCTCACTAGGATTGACATGGCATTCACCATTGAATGTAGGAACACTCTTTATTGCATTAGGGGTAATGTCATCATAGGCATCAATATGGATTGGATTTTCAATGGTAAAATATGGTAAGGTCTGCTTCATATTCATGTTTTCTATAAGTTCTTATTCACTTTATTGGTCCTCTTAGCTTGTAAAATCCTCTTGCTCTTCAAAGGGTAGAATATGCTAAGGATGTTGAACTTCAAGAGGAAGTTTAGATTGAATAGGTGGATTGATAAGATTGAAAAATCTACTAGAGGATGACCTAGTAAGGACCATGAGGTATGACCAAAAATATACGACAAAATAATTGTCTAAGACCAGATTTTACCTTGAATGGATTTTCCAAATGCTGAGTAGAACACCATATGTAGTTGTGATGTTGTCAATACGAACATTCACCTTAACAAGTTATCTTTAAGACAATTATCCCACTGGGCATGCCATAACTATTATAACCAAATATTGAATGATATATAAAGTTTTTTTAGCCTAATTTAATATTTGGTAAACATTGGAATACCTTTATGCCTATGGGTTGCCTATAATAGAGGTAGACCTCCAGGTTTAAGGGCCAACTCCCTAGATTGATATTTAAGTGCTTATCACCTACACTAACTGATTGCTTATGTTAAAAGGGGAAGAAATATGCATGAAATTAAACTATTATAATGGGGTGACACACCATGAATATCTCCACAATATCATCATACTCTTTCACTAATAGAAAAGACCTAAAATACTAGCTTCAAACTCCTAGAATACTCTAACATTAGTATTTCAAATATGGAAGTGATATATATGAAACTAATCAAGGTAAGTGAAATAGAGGTTATTTTTAGACACTAAGGTTACTATTACACTTTAAAGGATTAAAACACACTAGCTACACTCCATATGACCTATAATAATGAGAACTTCTTGCCTTGAAACATGAAAGGATAAAGAGAAGCAATGATAAATGCTTATCACTAGACAAGATGTTTATGAACTCAAAAATACATTCCATGTACTATTAAAAGGAAAATTAAAAATTTAAATTATTAGGGATTCACCATACTAGGTGTGGAATTAGAATACAAGAGCTAAAATGGATTAAATTTATAGAATGTGTGAGAGGAGAGAGAGAAGTAGAGTTCAAGGGTCACAATGCTACTTGTTAAGGTATGAGAATTATTTATGTTGTAGAGGAATGAATTATGAAATATAATGTGAAATTTATCTTTGGAAAAATGTCCCTCCAAAACATGAAACCTCCTAAAATCTAGCATAGGACCCTTTAACTGTCTCCTTGGAAACTATTTTCATGATTAATCCTCTCTTGAGCATACCAAAGTGGACTAGGAATATATGACACATGAAATACTAATGGGGGTTAGAATAAATATCTAACATGCATTAGATGTGTCCCTAACTATTGGTTTTATTCTAGACAAGTGTTCTCATTGTCTATAGTCACCATTATTAGATTTGTAGGTCTAAATTCACATTTGGCAACAAGATGATCTTCAGTTTCTCAATCCAATCTATGTAAAGGGTCATATGACACCTTTTAAGAGCCTTATTGTCCCTAAATCCATCAATAATACCTTAAAAGGCCTCCTAGTTAGACTTATCACTTTCTCACTTGTTGGTTACTCCCCATTCTCATTGTCTTCCATAAACTACCTGAAGTGAAGGATCTTGCAAAAGAGTTTGTGTGCTTTTATAAAGCAAGGAATGGGCATAAATAGTTAAATTAGGTCTTAGTTGACCTTTCCAATTGATTATCATCCTTTAACTCTAATTTAAACCTATAAAACACACAAAATATATCAAGAAAACATGTTTTATACCTTATCTGTAAAAATTGGGTACACACCAATCTTATGGGAAGGATATTGAGGGAGTTATATGTAAGTAAAAATCACTTTCCTAACCAAAATATTCCTCATGAATGCATTTATATCCACTTCTTTCCCATCAGGTCAAAAGCAAGGGTTTTGGAGGGTTTTAGGTGGGTCAGACTCTTAGCATTTTTTTCATGAAAACTTGATGTTGAACCTATGAAAAAATTCCACTCAAAGCATTTTTAATACCTCCTTAAATAATTATTATCTCCTTAGGTCTCCATGTTAAGTGTATGTATCAGTGTGAGCTTCTAAAGATGGCATATTGAGCTTGAGAGTGTGATCATAGTAAGCCTTAGGTGAAAAAGGTCAAGTTTGACTAACCTATGTGATCTCCTTGAAATTTAATGGCTCCAATTCATATTGTGTTTCCATATGAAGGTAATAAAATGTGTGGGAAGGTTTTATTGGCCTTCAAAGTGAGATTGGTCCCTTTTAGGGATTTAGGCCTAGTTTAGGTCTCATAGGTTTGGATTGTGTTCATGACCTAGAACCTTCTTTGCATGCCTTCTCATAACTATGAGGCCTCCCATATGATTTTTAATGTCAAAAACAAATATATACACCTTAATTTTAGTGTTACAACAATCCTATCTCATCTTTTTATCATCTCTTCGCCTATACTACAGTCTTGATTCTCTGGGAGTGCCCTTTATTTGAGATAGAATAGAGGGAACTCTCCCTATTGTATTAATAAAAATGAAAATATGAGGTTATATAATTGGTCATGAGGACCACCTATATCAATTTTTGAATATATACACTACTTTTATCACCCTCAACACTCAAACTTCCTAAGATAGACTTTTAAATAGTGATTGTGTAGAAACTTTGGGTCAAGACTGTATTTTGGAGATTGAAACCCTTTATGATTTTTTTCCTTGTTTTGAGGATAATTTTAATCTATTATAACCATGGTTAATATATTCTCAAACATTTATAACACCATATTTCTTTTTCTACCTTCTCAACACATACTCTTTACTACCTTACGCCAATAAGCAAACTGACTGACTATGTTGTCTGCTAAAAAAAGATATGGCTGTAGGTGTCTTCCATATGAGACATATTATCTAATTATTGTATTAAATTTTAATCCATAAAATTCCTCTTCCAACTTGTTTTATCTCACCTTATGCCATACATTATAGATTGTATTCATTACCTATCTAGCATATCAGCCTCAGTTGGCTTCTCTACTATAGCAATCTGTAAGTGGGTGTCCTTAGGCTACAGAGACCCTTGTAGGTGACTTGAAATCTTAGAAATAGGGTTTAATTATTTATATTATTATTTGGATACTTTATATCATCTATAAACTACTTATATTTAAATCATATGGCTATGGACTTGTGTCAACTCCAAACTATCATGCTCTAGCATACTATCACTCTATAGTCAAACTATAGGTGATCTTTATAAGTGTAAAAGGACCTCTATAGTTTAAATTTTTTATTGATACATGTGTGTTTAATAATATTTTTTAATATCACCAAGGTCATTACAAACATCTCTACTCCCAAGAAGACTTTTCCTCATCTACGACTAGGTAATCTCTTCTGTAGTCACCATAACTAGTTTCCAAAAAACTCAGTATGGATATAAGTGTTCTTCAAACCTATAGATTATTTTAGGTGACTCTATGAGCCAAAAAAATACATTTTAATCTCTTTAAATTATTCTTTCTTAGTATTGTCATTCCACTTTCATAAATAACTTATACTTGCAAGGTTTGGTTTCACATGTTCATATTGTATTATAGTATCACTTAGGCTTTAAGAACACTGTAGATAACATTGAAAATCTATAGTGATAATTTACATGGATTATAAACATTCTTATAGCACAATTTAATTTTCAAACAACCAACCTATCATTTCAAAACACTACCCTTATGTATGTGCTACATGATGGAATCCATTAGACCAGTTTAGACTTAAAGATTCTCAAGCACGAAAAGATCAAAAGAAAAATAGAGTCCTTGTTTCAAATAATTCAAGGTAATTTGTACCTTAAGTCACTTCATCAAATTGTGAAGACTTAGAACAGGCATGTTTTCCACTTTATAGCTCTACCATGGCTACCATGACATTCTCCATGTTCTCAAACCTTAAATAGGTTCAAACAAGTTTCAAACAACTAAATTTCAATGTTCACAAACCTCTGTATGAGCTTATTGTAGGTGTCATTACAATATACCTTTAGGTGAAGGCAATATGTGTGACTATGTATTAGATTAGTTCTAAAAACCAACCTTCAAAGAATTAAATGGTTCAATTTGGTTTCTCACACTTTGAGAGTATGTTAAACACCTTGTAAATTCTTCATCTTACCACCACGATTGCTCAAGACTCTCTTTTCTCTACTTGTAGGTGGATGTTTGCTAGAAATTGACTGTGTAAGGCTAATTATGTTCTTCCATATGAGATATTATTGAGACCAATATATATATAATAAATTGTGGTAGCCATGACATATTAAAAGCAATGAAACATCAATATACCTTTGATATGTAATCCAAAATATGAAAAGGGACTCCACTGTTGAGGGAAACTTATCTATAGACTATGACAATGTCCTTTACTAACAACATGAGATACTTGTGATTTTTTATTTCATCCCACACATGAAAAATGAGTTATAAAAATGTGCTAAGAGTGTCCACACTCTCCAACACCATGTACAATGACTAGTTTATACAAGACCAACTCAAATAAAGAGGAAACCTCTTGGGTATGGGATTGAACAAGAAAAAAAGGTAGTAGACTTCTAAGCAATGGTTCATAGAGCATAAACAATAAATCCTTGAACTCATAACATTAAATTGAATTATACAAAGGGTATTATCTCCCACAAAGTAAATTTTATCTAAATTAACTTCTACTGGCCATACCATTAAAAAATTGGTCGACCAATTTGCATGCCAAGAAGAGGGATGGAGGAGCATAATGATTTTAAGCTATTTTTGAGATCTTTAAGACTGATCAAGTATGGAAATGAGTTCAAGGGACCTGAAGGGTCACTAAAAATCCTTCCACACATGACAATGACACAACTCTTATATAAGCTATATAATGAACTAAAACTACCCAAACTACCATTGATCTTTTTGTTCTAATGTTACCCATTTATTTTGTCAGTTATGAAACAAATAATTTGACACCTAAATAACACATGGATGTTGAAAGAGACTTTATAACACTTGTATACTTAGGAAACCTCTACAATCTTCATTAAATGGCCTAAATATGACCTCAAATAACAAGAAATGACATAAGAGACTAAAGATGAATATGGTAAAGCTAATGACACATCAAATAACATTAATAAGACTATGATACACCTTATAAGATCCTAATAGACCCCTATACAATTTTTCTACTATGGGGGAATGACCTATTTTTACTTTTGGTCAAAATTGTCAATAGTAAGATGGAGATCACTTATAAAAATAAGTGAGATACCTCTGTAACTGATCTCTGTATAGGGTTTCACAACATAACCTTTTTCATTTGACTTTGACTATGAGTGTCTATTTAGGCCCAACTATGTCTAATTAGGTCATCCAAGCCTTCTCCTATCTCGAAGGTTTAGACTAATAGACAAAGCCATTACAAGCCTTTAAGAAACAAACCAAAGACTCTATTCTCTCTCTACACTTTAACTCTTTCATGGTTTCTCATGTTTTCCTTATTCTACTCAATGACCCTACCTGCAGGTTAACTGTGTACAAAGAGTGAATTCCCTCTTCATGACAACATTATATTTCATTATTAATGTTAATAATTATTCCTATGTGGTTCCTCAATCTTATAGCATCTCATAAATTTCAAAACATCTAAAGATTACCCCTTGCTCAATCTGCCATGTTCCTACAATTAGGCCTATAAGTGGTGGTCTTAGGCCTAGGCTATGTTTTTAGATGAGAGATAATAAATATTACTTGATGACAAATCCTCCCCTCTCACCAAAATAAATCATCCTCTCCATGGTGTTATCAATCATATATCACCACATACTCTTGAAGACAATATGACTTGTTTATCTGATCTCCCCTATCTCAACATTCAGGAATATAGGCTACAGTTTAAGCACTTTGACTATATGTGTAAGATGAAGGGTGAGGTATGTTGCTTCATGTTCCTTTGGGTCATACACATGCTGATGACTTATTTTTCCCCTTTCTAACCCTCTAAAACCCATCAAAATCATCATACCTTTTAGTTATTCTTTAACCTTACAACTACAACCCTGTGTGGATGCGATAGGAGTCTTGACTAAGTATTATCTACTTTTAGAGAGTTGATTTGTTGGTCTATATTTGGACCCTACTATTTTCATCTCCTAATTATTCCTCCATCCTTATGACTCCATATAAGGCTTCTCAGTACCTTCCACACTCCATCCATATATCCAATACTTTATTTTTTTAGCTTGCCCAAATAAGCTTGTTGGTGCTATGAGGGCTTGTTATTGCACAATAGGTTGGGAGTGAGGACGCTATTTGAGTATAGGGTAGTGATTAATATGAAGTTATGGGTATAAGGTATTGTCATGAATAGAACACATGACTTATGTGTATTTTTGAATCAATCTAATGGCTTCCTATAGATACCCTAGTCTTTACTTGTAAAGGAGGTCACACAACATCATGATAATCACCATTGTACATAGGGTTTGAAGGGATTATCTAGTCATTTTATGGTTAAAATAATTATTATAGGTAGATAAAGATAAGTGGCCTCAATTAACACATCCTTCAATCCTAAAAAACACACCAAACACTTCCATTCTCATGCCTTGAAGTTTCTGTAATAAAAACACTTTCTACAACTTGCATAAGTAATACCTTGAAGATGTTCTTGATCTCAAGACTCAAATGTGTGATCCAATAGTGGAGGAATACTATAAAAGGTCCCATAGGACCATTATAACACATATAAAAATATAAATTTGTAAAACCATTTCATGAATTCACCAAAAACCAATGCAACTTTGAACCCTACTTAGACGAAGACCATTTGAGTGCCCAAATTGTTAATGTTTGTTCATAGAGAAGAGGCTATGAATATACAAACCAATGCCAAGAATGAAGAGGTAATGATACCCCTTTAATCTATTGAAAATCTTGGATCTTCACTTTCTCTCTTAGATATAAAATGATAAAAAATCAGAAGCACTTTTGGACTACCAAGGAGGATGATGGAAGGGAGAGGTCAATTTTGGACTTATTTTGCATCCTTTTGACATGAAACTCCTATAGAATTCCTACCATGATCCCTAATTGAATATCTTATCTTCCCCTATATAGAGCTAACTTTACAGGTCTATATAACCTACAAAAACAATTTCAAACATCTTTTTTTCTACATTTTATTCATAGTTTAGGTCTTAAAACAACATTAGATGGTAGGAGGGAAAACAAAAGTAAATCAATAGTTCAAAACAAGTGCTATGGTTTGGTGAGTTGAAGGCATGTACTTTCCCATGTGTGGGACCCATATGGTGAGTGGGAAATGAATTTGACCCCTAAAATGGACCTTTATGCATATGAAACCATCTTATGATGGCTTAGGGAATATTTGAAGGATATTATTAATACAATTGATATATAAAAACCCATTTTCAAAAGTTTTACAATGAAATATGAGGTTTTTGAGGATCATTTGATTGCTTTATGGGGGTTATGAAGGCTTGAAACTATTTTTAATAAATAAACCATGAACAATGACCTTGAATACAATCTATACTTCATATGATGACCCAAACAAGGCTTGGACACATGTGTATCATGCTAAAAAATTTCCTCTTAAGAAAATGGTTAAAATAGACCCAAATATCATGATAAATAGAAACCTTAATCTTTTCAAATTACCTCAACTTCTACTAAAGATCCTTCATCTTGTCAAATAATTCTTAAACCACTTCCTAGACTTCAAAAGTACTTTGACAATTCTCTACTCATCCAGGGACCATCATGTCCACCTAGTGCATCACCTAAAGAACCAAGAAATCCATGACATATGATAATATCTACAAGTAATGACTAGCACAAACATGAAACCATAATCTATGTTAAAATTTCTTTCAAGGATCATTTAGGGTATCATGGCAAGTTCTAAACACCATGAAAAATCTTAAAAGGGTTCTCATGAAAGTTTTTTATTGTAGGGTTTGACATTTAGCCTAGAGGATAAATTATCAAAATATTTAATGTGTTCCATAGGTATTCAAGGTCCTTCTATATTATTATTCCACTCTTGGTTCACATGTGTGAGCCTTGAGAGCATGAAATTATTAAAGGTATTACTTATGTAGGCTATAAGTAGTGTTATTCTTGTTGGAGAATCTTCAAGGCATGATAATGGAAGTGTTTGAATTTTTTATTAAGATTGATTAATGTGTTCCTTGATGCCACTTATGTTTCTTTGTCCCTCATATTTAGCTAAACCATAAAATGAATAGATAATCCCTTAAAGACCTATCTCTAATGGTGATTGTCATGATGTTGTGTGACCTCCTTTGCAAGTAAAGAGTATGGTATCTATAGGAAGACATTAGGTTGATTCAAAAATACACATGATTCCTATGTTCTAGTCATGTTGCTACTTTATACCCATCATTACCTCTTCCTCATTGATGTGTACTCAAATAAGATCCCCACTCAGCCTATTGTGCAATAACAAGCCCTCATAACACCTATATGCCTATTTGGGCAAGCTAAAAAAATGAAGTATTAGCTGTTTATATGGAGTGTGGAAGGCATTAATATACCTCATATAGATTGAAAAGGATAGAGGAAGAACTATGAGATGAAAAGAGTAGGGTTCAAATAGAGACCAACACATTAACTATCCAAAAGGAGACAACACTTAGTCAAGACTCCTACCTCATCCACATAGGGTTGAAGTGGTATGTTTGAATAATCAATGAAAGATATGATTATTTTGAGTAGTTTTAAAGGGTTATAAAGTGTAATAATAAGACATAAACACATGGATGAACCAAAGGAACATGAATTAACATACCTTACCCCTTAAGTTGCACTTACAATCAAAGGGCTCAAATTATATCCTATAGTCTTGAATGTTGAAATAGGGTAGATTAGATAAATGAATCATCTTGTATTTTAAGATTATGTGGAGATATCAGATTGAAAACTCCATGGATAGGATGATATATGTTTTTGAGTGGGGAATATTTCTCATGAAGGAAGATATATTATCTTTCATCTAATAATACAACTTAGGCCTAGGACCACCACCTACAGGCTTAATTATAGGAACATGGAAGATTAAGCAAGGGGTCATCATCAAATGTATTAAAATTTAAGATATGATTGAACATTAAGGAACCATAGAGGAATAATGATCAATTTTGATGATTAAACATAATATTGTCATGAAGAGGGAAGTCTATTCCTTACGTATAGTCAACCTACAGATAGGGTCATCGGGTAGATTAAGTAAAACATGATAAACCATGAAAGAGTTAAAGTGAAAAAGGAGAAGATATTTTATGGCCTATTTACTAAATTTAATTAATCTTTTTGTATATTTTTATGATCCTTTGAGATAGGAGAAGTCCTGGATGACCTAATTAGGCCTAGTTGGGCCTAACCAGACACTTATAGTCAAGGTAAAATGAAAAAGGTTAAGTTATGAAACCCTACAGGGAGTTGAGTTAAAAATGTCTCCCACTTTTTTTTCTAAGTGATCTCAATGTTCTCAATCAAATTTTTTAGTCCTTGAGATGAACAAAAGAGCCTAATGGCCTTTTAGGCCTATTAGGCCTAAAATTGATATACACAAGCCTATGCTTAATAACTAAAGGTAGTATAATGCTTAAAGGTATTTTAGGAGTTGAGGACACCTAAGGAGAAAGTATAAAGAGATATAACATGATTATAATAAGATATTAGAGTCTCAATGAGGTATGAAAACACTCAGTTAAGCCCTTAGGGATACATGTCCATAACTTCCCATAAACCCTAGGCCTAACTGTATGAAAATTATGTGGGGTTGAAGGAGGCTCAATCTAAGAATGTGTTGGGATCTCATAGAGTAATTGATTACTTTTGTGTAACTAAACACAGAATTAAACCAGAAATAATAAGTAACTAAAAATTAGAAACAACAAAGAATAAGAGATACAAGAAACAATGAAAACTTGTATTAAACTCTTCCAGAAGGAAATACAATGAAGAAATCTCTCTTTCTTCTCACACCTCTCAGATGTATAGATCTCTTTCCCTCAAGAGTTCTCTCTCTCTCAATTACAATCACAATCAACTGAATTGTTGTTGTGTCTTCCACCTTACAAGCTATGAAGATCTAACCCTATTATATAATACTAGGATTCATGAGCCATGCATTCTCCACTGTTAGATGCACATCTTAATCAAAGGTTCAAATCAGCCCTACCAAAAATAGAAATGCAGACTCAAAACTAACAATTACTCTTTTCATGCAAACAATCTATTCTTCCTTGAAAATAAAATTTTGGAACGCACAAGTGACCGACATCGGTCCCTGTCTATCTGCATGTGACCAATGTCGGTCGATCCATAACCGACGTCGATAGCATCTGATTGACCCCTGATCGATGTCAGTCGATCCTGACTGATGTCAGTGACTGTGTAACTCTAGCAACATCTACATTTATTCATCTGGTAAAGCTTTTAGCTCCACAACTCAACAATCTCCCACTTGGAGATAAATAGCTACACTTGTACCTGTACAACAATATCCTCTAGCTTGTTTCTCCATCTTCAAGTTCAATCTTGAAGACTAACAAAAGTTGAATGAAGATTTAACTTCTCCTTTGTTACCAACTTTGTTAACATATCAATAGGGTTCTCATCCATATGGATCTTTTTTAGCTTCAACTCAACATCCTCCAATACCTATCTAATGAAGTGATACCTAAGCTGTATATGTTTGGTTCTTGAATGAAAGGCTGAATTCTTTGCCAAATGAATTACACTTTGACTATCACTGTATAATCTACAACTCTTTTGCTCCTTTCCCAACTCTTCCTTAAACCGAGTCATCCAAATCATTTCCTTGCTAGCCTCTACAACTGCAATGTATTCTACCTCTATAGTAGACAAGGCAACAACCTTCTACAACTTTGAAATCTAGATAACCGCCATTCCACCAACAGTGAACACATATCCTGTGGTGCTTTTCCCATCATCCAAGTCACCTACCATATCTGAATCTACATACCCATGTAGAGAAGTGTTTGACCCTCCATAGCATAAATGCCTATTGCTGGTCCCTCTTAGATATCTGAGAATCCACTAAACTGCTTTCCAGTGTTCCTTTCTTGGATTGGCCATAAACTTGCTGACAACTCCCACTACTTGGGCAATGTCAGGTTTAGTACATACCATTACATACATCAAGCTCCCAACTGCTAAAGCATATGGAACTCTACTCATGTACTCAACCTCATCATGTGATTTAGGACACTATTCTTTGCTCAATTTGAAGTGTCCAGCCATAGGTGTGCTTACCGATTTTGCATCTTGCATATTGAACCTCTCCAACACCTTGATCACATAATCCTCTTAAGACAAAATCAAACTGTCATTTTTCCTATCTCTCTTAATACTCATGCTAAGGATTTTATTTGCTACTCCTAAATCCTTCATGGCAAATGTGTGAGCTAATTTTACCTTAAGTTCAGTAATATCCTGCATGTGTGAACCTACAACAAGCATATCATCTACATACAATAATAGGATAATATAACTACCATTATCCAATCTGCTAAAATAAACACAATGGTCAGATTGACATCTACTAAAGCCATGCTCTATCATAAACCTGTCAAACCTCAAATACCATTGTCTTGGAGCTTGCTTAAGACCATATAAGCTTTTCTTCAACCTACACAAAAGTTTTTCCTTACCTTTGACCTCAAAACCTTCCACCTGATCCATATATATTTCTTCATCCAAACCTCCATGAATAAATGTTGTCTTAACATCAAGCTACTCAAGATGCAAATCCTCAATAGAAACTAAAGACAATATAGTCCAAATAGAAGTCATTTTTACTACAAGAGAAAAAATTTCACCAAAATCAATACCTGGTTTCTATGCAAATCCCTTTACTACCAACCTGGCCTTATGTCTCATTTGTCCATCCTTTCCTTCCTTTAACCTGTAAACCCATTTATTTTTTAGTGCTTTCTTTCTAGCTGGCAACTCAACCAAATCCCATGTTTGGTTCTCTTTCAAGGAAACAATTTCCTTATTCATGCCATGCTCTCACTATTTCCTGGATTCTACCTGCATTGCCTCATCAAAACTTTCTATTTCTCCACCATTAGTGACAAACAAGTAGTATAATGAAGGGGAATAATGAATTGGAGGTTTACTTACCCTTTCAAACCTCCTTATGGGTGTTTGAGACTCATTTACAGCTTATTGTCTGCCCAATTTTTTTTTTTTCAGTGATCGATCTCAGTCATCTTTGGTCGATGTCAGTCTGAACCTGATCGACATCAGTTCCACCTGACCGATGTTAGTTTCTATCTGAGCAACATCAGTTACTATCTAACCAACATCAGTTCTTACCTGATTGATGTTGGTACCTGTGTTTTCCTGTATGTGATGATTTTTACCCACGAGCTCATTTTGGATCATAACCTCGTCCAAATCAACATTGCCTTGCTCAGAATTATTCAACCTCTTGAGCTGATCATTATACATCACTTTCTCATTGAAAACAACATCATGGCTTCTAATAATTTTGTTAGTTTCTAAATTCCACAACTGGAATCTAAAATCTCTAGAGCCATAACCAATGAAAGTGCACTACATAGATTTACCATACAGCTTCTTTCTATTTTATTTATCAATGTGCACAAAAGCTTCAGAACCAAAAACTCTGAGAAATGAAAGATCTACCTTTTTACCTATCCAAGCCTCTTCTAGAATTCCACCATCCAGTGTAGTAGAAGGTCCTTTGTTAATTAGATAAACCACAGTATCTATAACTTCTACCCAAAACTGTAAGGGCAAACCAACATGCAACCTCATACTCCATGCATGCTCCATTATTGTTCTATTCATCCTTTTAGCAACTCCATTTTGCTAAGGTGTCCTTGGAACCATCCTTTCCCTATGTATTCCACTCATAGAATAGTAACTATTGAATTTATTACTGTAGTACTCACCATGTTAGGTTATGGAGCTAAAAGCTTCAACTATACAGACGAAGAAAAGGAGGTTGCTGAAGATTCAGAAGAACCGACGTCAGCAACATGACCAATGTTAGTTAAGATGAAGCAGAAGGAAACCGGTGTTGGCAGTAAGTTGGCTGATGTTGGTTAGCACTAGTTAGACAGGGACCGACATCAGTCTCTTATGTGTTCCAGAACTATTTGTTGCACAAATAGTTAGTTAGTTGAACGGAGTGTTTGCATGTAAAGGCTATTTCGAGTCTTGAGCTGCATGGATAATTATAGTAAATTAAGAGTCTAAGTTATTGTTTAAGTCTAGGATCTATTTATAGACCTATTGGCATGTATTGTAATTATGAGATGATAAAAAAGGCAAGGAAGATCCTTCCATTGTAAGATCATTGAGTTGCAGGATGTTGCAAGCTCATAGGAGATCTACATGTGTAAGTATGGTCTATTGAATTACAAGTTGCAAGTTCATGGGAGATCAACTTGGAGTACTTTAGAGTGCTCGGTGTACTAGCAGGGTTATTACTGACTGGTTGGAGAGGTGAACACCAATTCTGTGTGTGAGTTGTGTGTTGGGACCATTTTTGGTAGGAGCGTGTTTTGAAGAAGAATTATTGTACACTTGAGTGTGGGAAGCCTCTGTAAGGTGGAAGAGTGTGGCGGCTCTTTATTGTATTCTTTTTTGTATAAGTGTTAATATAAGATAGTGTATTGTCTCTCATATTATGTGCTATGTGTGAATTCTAGTTACTTGTGCTTCAAGTATATTTCCACATGTTTAATTGCTTATATTTGGTAATCATATTGTGCTCTTTTTGAGGAGCAAGATCCTAATAAGTGGGATCAGAACAAGGTGTGCTTGTTCTTGGATTCCCTGACAACTGGTATCAGAGCTTTTGGTTGGGATACTAATAGGTTGTGTCAGATCTGGTTAGTGTGTGTTGATTACAGGTTACTCACAGGGGTTTTTATTTAAGTGGGAGTAGAGCAATGGTAGAAGAAAGTAGACTACGAATGGAAAAGTTTAATGGTAAGAGGTCCAAGTCTAGGTATAGTAAAATAACTTGCTAGAAATGTGGAAAGTAAGGGAACTTAAAGAGAGATTGCAGATCGGGTGAAGATCAGCATGAAGGACATGAAAAAGAAGCAAATGTTATAGATTATGTTGCATAGGATGCTCTGGTATGTTCTTTGGATAAAGTAGAATCTTGGGTTTTAGATTCTAGTGCCTCTTTTTATGCATCCCCAAATAGGGAATTTTTTCATGAGTATGTCCAGGGAGACTTTGGAGAAATTTGTGTAGGGGATGGTAAGCCTTGTCAGATGGTTGGCAAAGGGAAAGTGAAGCTAAAATTGTAGAAAGGTAACACATGGGTGTTAAAGGAGGTCATGCATGTCCTAATTATGGAGCAGAATTTGATTTCTATAAGAAGTTTGGGTGATGAGGGTTGCACAGTAACTCTCATAGTGGACTCTTGGAAGGTTACCAAGGGTGCACTTTTTGTAGCAAGAGGTAAGAAAGTAGGTACACTTTATCTATCTACTTGTATTACTGATTCTCTTTCTAGGTTATCTACTTTAGCTATAGATTCAAAGATGTGGCTTAATAGGCTTGGTCACATGAATAAGAAGGAGATGCATGTTCTTGAGTCAAAGGGTATGCTTTCGGATTTGAAGAGCATAGATCGAGGTTTCTATATGCAAAAGAAGAAAGTAACGTTTCTTGAGGAATCTGATGTTAGTGACAAGAACAGGAAAGCCTTGGATTTCAAGGAGAAGGTGACGGACAGAGTTCAGCATAAGGGGAAAAAGAATTTTGAGCAGAGCAAGGGTGATTTGGACAAGGGTTTGATCTAAAAGGAGCTCGCATGTAGAAGTTAGTTCTCACAAGTAAAACATAGAGACCAACGTTGGCTAGAAAAATGGCATTAGCATCCAGATAGGGACTGATGTCGGCTATGTGTAGCCCAATGTCGATGACTCAGGGTAGATAAACACTGGCATCGGCAAGGGGGAACCGATGTCGATGATGAGGCAGTCACAGGGAACTGACATCAGTCAGGTGTAGACTGAGATGTGACCGACATCGATCACTGAGATGAATTTTGGGTAGATAGCAAGCTATCAAGGAGTCTCAAGCACCCATATGGAGGACTTAAAGGGTAAGCAAGCCTCAAATTCATCATTTCCCTTCTTTACACTACTTTCTACTCACTTATGGTAAAGAACCAGGAAGTTGTTAAAGAAGCAGAATAGGTAGATCCAGGAAATAGTGGGAGCTTGGCATGGATGAAGGATGTGATTCCTTGGAGAAGAACCAAATAGGAGTTTTGGGTGGAGTTGCTAGCTGGAAGAAAGCACTGAGAGACAAATGGATGTTTAGGATGAAGAAGAGTGGAAATGGATACGTGAGACAGAAGGCCAGGGTATATGGTCTTGTATAAGCTATAGGACAATGGAGGTTTGATCATTGTGTTTCTCTTTACCAGGTTGGATAATATTAGCTACATTATCCTATTATTATATGATGTGCTTGTTGCAGGGTTACATATACAGGGAGTTGCTAAACTAAAGATAAAGCTAGTTCAGAAGTATGTCATGAGGAATTTGAAAGCAGTAAGATTCTTTGGCATGAGTGTGTTCTAGGGACATGGAAGGTCATAGGTTAACTTTGTTTTAGAATGATTGTGTGAGACTGGTTAGCACGCTGATGGTTGGACAGTTCACAAAATAGGTTCTTGATTCACATAATGAAGTTAAGTGCATGGTATGTACTAGACCTGAGTTTTCACAAGTAGTGGGAGTTGTCAAAAAGTTAGGAGCCAATCTAAGAGAGAAGCACTAGAGGGCAGTTCAATGGATTCTTATAGGGACCAGCAGTAGGTGCACATGCCGTGCAGGTTCAAGCTATTTTCTACATGGTTTGTAGATATGGATGTGGCAGGTGATTTGGATGACAGAGTTGCACTATAGGTTTTGTAGTGGTTGGTCTTCAAGAGCGATCTTGAAGAGGGATACAGAGCCAAGGGAACAAACTAGATGGTGTATAGGTACAAGTATAGTTGTAGCTGTTTATCTCCAAGTGGGAGATTATTAGGTTATGGAGCTAAAAGCTTCAACTATGCAGATGAAGAAAAGGAGATTGCTGAAGATTTAGAAGAACTAGCATCGGTAGCATGACCGACGTCGGTCAAGATGAAGTAGAAGGCAACTAGTGTCGGTAGCAAGTTAGCCAATGTCGGTCAGCACCAGTTAGATAGGGATCAATGTCGGTCTCCTATGTGTTCCAGAACTATTCGTTGCATGAATAGTTAGTTAGTTGAATAGAGTGTTTGCATGTAAAGGCTATTTTGAGTCTTGAGCTACATGGATAATTATAGTAAATTAAGAGTCTAAGTTATTTTTTAAGTCTATGATCTATTTATAGACCCATTGGCATGTATTGTAATTATGAGCTAATAAGGAAGGCAAGGAAGATCCTTCCATTGTAAGATCATTGAGTTGCAGGTTGTTACAAGCTCATAAGAGATCTACATGTGTAAGTGTGGTGTGTTGAATTGTAGGTTGCAGGTTTATGGAAGATCAACTTGAAGTACTTTAGAGTGCTTGGTGTACTGGCAAGGTTATTACTGACTGGTTGGAGAGGTGAACACCAATTCTGTGTGTGAGTTGTGTGTTGGGACCATTTTTGGTAGGAGAGTGTTTTGAAGAAGAATTACTGTACACTTGAGGTGTGGGAAGCCTCTGTAAGGTGGAAGAGTGTGGCGGCTCTTTATTGTATTTTTTTCTATACAAGTTTTAATACAAGATAGTGTATTGTCTCTCATATTCTATGCTATGTGTGAATTCTAGTTACTTATGCTTCTAGTATATTTCCGCATGTTTAATTGCTTATATTTGGTAATCATATTGTGCTCTTTCTGAGAAGCAAGATCCTAACAAGTGGGATTAGAACAAGGTGTGTTTGTTCTTGGATTCCCCAACACACCACCATTATCAGATCTAAGGCACTTCAATCTCAAACCTGTTTCATTCTCAACCAAAGCTTTCCATTTCTTAAATGAGTCACAAACATCAGATTTCCTCTTTATGCAATAAACCCATACCTTTCTTGTAGCATCATCAATGAAAGTAACATAATACCATGATCCTCTAATAGAAGCTACCTAAGCTGGTTCCCACATGTCTATGTGAACAAGCTCCAACTTGTACTTCTTCTTTGTTGACCCAGTTTTGAGAAACCTCACTTTCTTCTATTTTTTAAAAATACAATGCTCACAAAAATCTAGATCTATGCTTTTCAAATTTGAAAACTTAGCTTTTGATTTAAGAATATTCATTCCCTTCTCACTCATGTGGCCAAGCCTACAGTGCCACAACTTTGCATCTACATCTGAAGTAGATAAAATAGAAGGAGAATGATCAATAATACAAGTAGATAGGTCAAGTGTACCTACTCTCTTACATCTGGCTAATATAAGTGCACCCTTGGAAAATTTCCAAGATTCAGCTATGAGAGTTACTATGCAACTCTCATCACCCAACTTTCTTACAGAAATCAAATTCCTCTTTAGGACGGGTACATGCATGACATCCTTCAACACCCATGTGTTGCCATTCTACAATTTCAGCTACACTTTTCCTTTGCCAACAATTTTACAAGGCTCATCATCCCCTAAATAAACTATTCCAAAATCTCCATGGACATAATCATTAAAAAATTATCTATTTGGGGTTGCATGGAAAGAGGCACCAGAATCTAAAACCCAAGATTCTATTTTATTATTCAAAGAAAATATAAGAGCATCCTGTGCAACAATACCTACAACTTTTGCTTCTTCTTTACCTTCATGCTGATTTTCTTCTTAAACTTTCAACTAGCAATCTTTCTTTGCATGCCCTTTCTTTCCACAATTCCAGTAGATTATACTTCTTCCATTTCTAGATTTGGATCTACTTCTCATCTTTGACTTTGACCTTGATTTCCCTTGCTTTCCCTTCTCTCTTTTCCTTCCCTTGCTTTCAATACTTAAAGTATTACCTGATGTTTCCTCTGTGCTTTTTTTATGAATTTATTCATTTAAGATTACACTAACAACATCATCAACTTTCAAGATATTTGAAGCAGATGCATTATTACTAACTGCCATTACCAAACTATGTCAACTTTCAGGTAAAGAGCATAAAATTAAGAGAGCCTTAATTTCATCATCAAAAACTATTTTGACAGAATTTAACTGATTTACTATTACATGGAAATCATTAAGATGATTAGATACTGATCCACCTTCTTGCATTTGCAAATTAAATAATTTATTCATAAGATATACCTTATTTGAAGCTGAGGGCTTTTCATATAAATTTGCCAAAGTATCCATTAACTCGATCATTGTCTTTACCTATGATAAGTTGGAAATCACAGAAGATGCCAGGCTCAACCTTATAGATCCAAGAGCCTTTCTATCAAGAAAATTCCATTCTTCATCTTGCATGTCTGTCGGCTTGCTTGAAACCCCACCCAATGATAAGTATAAATCTTTCTGATAAAGATAATCTTCTATCTGCATCCTCCATAATTGATAATTCTTACCATTAAATTTCTCCATTCTTAGTTTACTTTCTTCTACCATTGCTTTACTCCCACTCAATCAGAAACCCCTATGAGTGAACCTATAATCAACAAACACTAACCCACTCTATACCAGCCATTACTGAACCAAGCTCTGATACCACTTGTTGGGATCTTATAGAGTAATTGATTACTTTTATGTAAGCAACTAAACATTGAATTAAACTAGAAATAATAAGTAATTAGAAATCAGAAATAACAAAGAATAAGAGATACAAAAAACAATGAAAACTTGTATTAAACTCTTCCAGAAGGAAATATAATGAAGAAATCTCTCTTTCTTCTCACACTTCTCAGATGTACAGATCTCTTTCCCTCAAGAGTTCTCTCTCTCTCAATTACAATCACAATCAACTAAATTGTTGTTGTGTCTTCCACCTTACAAGCTATGAAGATCTAACCCTATTATATAATACTAGGATTCATGAGCCATGCATTCTCAATTGTTAGATGCACCTCTTAATCAAAGGTTCAAATCAATCTTGCCAAAAATAGAAACGTAGACTCAAAACTAACAGTTACTCTTTTCATGCAAATAATATGTTCTTCCTCAAAAAAAAATTTTGAAACGCATAGGTGACTGACATCGATCCCTATCTGTCTGCATATGACTGATGTCAACTGATCCATAACCAATGTCGGTAGCATCCGATCAACCCCTAATCGATGTCGGTTGATCTTGACTGATGTCAGCGACTGTGTAACTCTAGTAACCTCTACATTTGCTCATTTGGTGAAGCTTTTAACTCCACAACTCAATAGAATATTACCAACTCTTAGGAGCACGTTATAAAGGTCCAAAAATGCATCATTATAAGTACTATAGTAAGGATAGTATGGAATACCAAGGTCCCTAATGCCAACATCCCCAAACACTCAGGCTAGATAGTGACTTAGGTAGACCTACATAGAAGAAAGAGGTAGATTTGGTAGTTTGAGTTGGTACATATAATTTTATAGTATGAAAACCATGTGGAGAGGATTTTATGATGATTTTAATTCCTCCAAACCACCTATAGGTTACTTGTAACCTTGGAACTTAGTCTAACCCTAGTAGGCCTAAAGCCATTTTTAAGGCCTTAAGACCCCACCTCCACCTTGTGACTGACTCAAACCCTCCCAACTAGGATTAACATTAGGAGAAGATATTGAAGGATAGTAAAGGTCCTCAATAGGATTTTTTGGGAAGAGGGGAGCAAGGAAAATGTTAGATTAGTCCCATCACCCATCTCAAGATGCACTACACCTAGTCTGCCACCTCAAGCCACTAGTTAAAACACTCATTTCTCACATGAAAAAGGAAATTAGAGAGAGTTCTCTTAGGGTAAGTTTGAAACTACTATGGACTCAACATACATAGATTAGAGACTTAGATAAATGGAACCACTTCTATGAATCATCATTAATACTACAACCATGTATAAGAAGCTTGTAATAAGCTCAAAGCCTACCATCTTGCACTCATATTCTCCATACAAGATGCATGGAACCCATATCTTTTCAAGAGATTTAGGGGGTTACTATAGGCTCAATGTCCATGTCCATAAATTTTGTCTTGGAGGTATGTACTTTATGAACCATCATTAAGATGGTAAACCTTCAAAACCTTGCTTAAACCCTAATATAGACCTAACTTTGGAAAACTTGATATATTTATAATCAAACACCCTAGGTTTTCTTTTAAAATATATTAAACACATAGTATACTCATATAATGTCTTATCAATGGTAATAAGTTGTATAAATAAGTGTATAGACCTCTTAAAATCATGTTTTCATAGGTTTTTATGATGTTTATAGGGTACATACTTATTTAGAAGGTCGAAAATCATTGGAGGATGTAGTTTGAGACTTATTTCACCTTCTCAAGTCACTAAATACTCACATTTAATACTAAAAGTGCCTCTATAATTCTTCACCAAATAGGCATTTCAAGAAAACTAGTAGAAGGTGTCATAATAACCTACGTTAGGTTAAATTATAGGTTTTGCTATGTACCTAGGGATATGATTTATTGATGTATATGGGTTGATGGAGATGCCGACATGTGGCACACATCCCCTTTGTTATATGGGTACAATATATTAGGATAATAGAGTAACTTGTGGAAGTATTACATTGGGTAATGGTCAGCCTACATTGGATTAGGAGGTTACCCATCCATGGGTTAGATAGATGCATATATATAGGAGATGATTATCATGGTAAGGATATCAAGTAAGAATTGAGTCTTCTATTATAAGAGGCTATTGGAGGTTGTCCCCTCGAAGAGACATTGTGAAGTTATTCCTTCCTAAAAGAGTATTATATGGTGTTTCCCTACCTTAAGGGTATTTTTTCATATATTGATTACCAAGATCATTACAAGTGCTATCAAAGCTTCAATTTGGGCAATTTGTGGAGTGAAACACTAGTTTTTTTTTGAATTGTCAATAACTTTTTATTGGTTATGAATTTTTCCACAAATTGTTTATTGGATATGGATAATATTTCAGATAAGTCTCAATAAAAAAATCTAGAGTTTTTGATTCGTTTTGAGGGAGTTATTGTTATTTTAGGGTTTATAATAATTTCACTATATCTTCCGAAATATAATGAATGTTTATTCAAAATTTTTACTGGAGATGTAACCTGATATAAGAGAAGCACAGTCAAAATTTTAGAATTTTTTGAGTTGTTTGGAGTAATTTGTTGTGATTTTATGGATCAGTTTTGACATTTTAAGGTTTCATGAACCTTAATTTTTTTGTGGATTATGGAGTTACAGATATTTTCAGGGGAAGATGATATTGATGCTAGAAAATGGTGGCTCCTTTTGGAGAATCATTTTAGAAAAACTTTTGGGCAAAGACGATTAACTCCTTTTTTGTCTGGGCCTACACTAGATTGGTTTGATCAGTTGAGCTGTACAGAAAGGTTTTCTTCATGGAAAGAAATGGAAAAAATATTTTTAGATTGTTGGGATATAAAAAAAGTAGAAAAAGAAGAAGCAGTAGAAGAAGAAGAAGAATCATCAGAAGAACAAGAAGAAGAAGTAGTAGAAGAAGCAATAGAAGAAGAAGAAGAAGAAGAAAAAAAAAGAAAAAGAAGAAGAAGAATAAAAGAAGGGTTCAAATAATTTGGCTCTTAAGAAATCTGAGTCAATTTTCAATTTCATGCATACATTCAAAACAATATGGTAGTTGTGTCCATAAACCCTACCAGCAAGTATAACTTCATTAACATGAATGTGGCCAAGCATCTACATGTTCAAACAAATAATATCAAGGAGGTTAAAGTAGATGGTAATAATATTTCACTATTTAAAGATTTGAAGCTCATTATGGAAAAATATGTTTTGCATTTAGATTTTTATGCTTTGGATATGGATGATATGGATATAGTTCTTGGATATCCATGGTTAGAGACTTTGGGAACAATTAATATTAATGTTCAAAAAAAGTTCATGAAGTTTTGGTATAAGAAAAATAAGATCACTTTACAAGATATCATAGTGAAAAGGGCACCAATAACAATCTAGGTAGATCATGAGGATGAGATGGAAACATGTGATAAAGAACATGCTGAAGATTCAAATGATATAGATAAAGACACACTATAAATGAGCACTTCATCTACTCAAGAGATAAAGAAGGAAAAGGTGGAAGAGGTAGAAGTAAAGGTAATTAAGGTCAAAGTATTGGAAAAGGTTGAGGTATATAGACACCCACATCATCATGAGAGGAAATAATCATGGAACCAGGTGAGGAAGTGTCATAACAACAATCATTTTGTCGATACAGGAAATAAAATTTCCAAACATTATGGATATGCATGGAATCCAAATAAAAAATACTATGGCACATGGAATGAATGGGGAAATCACTATGACTATGCATGGAAGAATACCTACTATGGTCATGGTTGGAATCAGAGTAGCAAAATAGAATATGGCACATGGAATAAAAAGAGGAATAATTATGATTGGACACCAAAGCAGCATAATTATGATCATAAATGCAAACAAAGGAGCACAAGGGAATTTGGAAACAAGCTTGGAGAGCTATCACCTGCCAAGATCACATATGGATGGCTAGATGATCAAGATTGGAGACAAGTGTGTAATAATTTGAAGCACACTCATTATTTGGTTTCCTCCTATGTTTTGGGGATGAAACATGTCAAGGAGGGAAGGAATACTATGTACCTAGGGATGTGATGTATTGATGTATATGGGTTGATGGAGATACCGACATATGGCACACATCCCCTTAGTTAGTTACATGGGTACAATATATTAGGATAATAGAGTAACTTGTGGAAGTATTATATTGGGTAATGGTCAACCAACATTGGGACTAGGAGGTTATCCATCCATGGGTTAGATATATATATATATATATATATATATATAGGAGATGATTATCATGGTAAAGATATCAAGTAAGCATTGAGTCTTCTATTGAAAGAGGATATTGGAGGTTGTCCCCTCAAAGAGACATTGTGGATTTATTCCTTCCTAAAGGAGTATTATATGGTGTTTCCCTACCTTAAGGGTATTTTTGCATATATTGAACATCAAGATCATTATAAGTGGTATCATATGTCGGCATCTCCATCAACCCATATACATCAATACATCACATCCCTAGGTACATAGCAGGTTTTCACTATGGTAAAGGCATATGCCATGATGAAAAAACAATATCAAGTCTAAACCATGATCTACCATCTATTATTAAGGTCTTGTGCCAGTTTCATGAGCATTCAAACATAAGCAACCAACTAACTAGGCCTAGTGGCATAGTAGGCCTACTTAGTCAACAAAATGAGATGGAAGTTGGTGTAGAGTGGCTGATATGAAGTTATTATAAGTCCATTACCACCTTATAACTATCATCATAAAAAATTAAATCACACATTCCATAGTCATTATAAAGGAAAGGGTAGTTTATTAAACCTAAGTTAACATGCAAGGGAGTATGGGTTTCTAGATACTTCATGAGGAATTTAATTCAACCAATTTAAAGTTTATAACTTTAAAAGGATAGATTATTGACCATATTTATGCATGGCCATGCCTTTAAAATGTCAATTAATTTTGAACTAGCTTCCACCACTCCACATCAACACCTATGAGGCCCATTGAAGGCCACCAATTAGGAGACCAATGAATGAAGGGAATATGAAAGACATGTTATCACTAAATATTATAACCTTTAATATTTTTTTTAATCCTTCTAAAAATTTAATGAAACATTAGATTACCTCTAAGCCTGTGGGTTACCTATAGCAAAGGTAAACCTCTAGGTTTAAGGGCTAGCTCCTTAGAGTAGTCTTTGATAGATTATCACCTTCTCTAATTGTTTACATGGATGAAAGGGGATATAATGAACATGAAAGTAACATATTATAATTATTTTATACAATATATTGATCTCCACTAGACTACCATACACTTGCACTATGAAAGATGACTCATAAGAGTAGTTTCAACATCCTCTCTAACATAAGTGTTTCAAACATGGAGGTGATATGCATTTCACTTATCAAAGTGAATGAATAAAATGTTTGATTTTAGACACTAATGATATTAATTACACTTATAGATATAAAAATAAACTAGATATACTTCATGTGGCCTATTAAAGAGAGAACTACTTGTACTAAACATGAAAGAGTAAGGAAAACACAAGGATAGATATTTATCACATGTCATTACACTATGCACTACTTAACACACTTAGACAAGAAGATATGAACTTAAAAATATATTTGAAATATTTATTTCAAAGTAAAATAAAATATTCAAACTAAAAAGGCATATCCATACCATGTGTAGATCCCTTTATAATGCCAAAATGACATGCATATATAGAGCATACAAGAGGAGAGAGAAGGAGTGGAGTTGAAAGGTCACAATACCAAATTTCAAGATGTGAAAACCAGCTAAAATGAAAGAGAAAGGATTGGAAAATAGTTCATTAAGTCTTCTTAGACAAATTTCCATCTGAAGTACCTCATTCTCCCTCAAGTTGGCATAGAGACCCTTCACTATCCTTCTTGAAATTGCCTTGTTTGATGATGAATCCACTTGACTATCTAAAACTACCATAAAAGTTTGTGGCACATACACCATTACTTGAGAGTTTGGAAACATGATTAGTTTATATCACCATGCACACTTCTAACTCATAACCTTACCTTGACACTTGTTATTCACTGTTTGTAGTCACTTATTAGCCTTCTAAACCTCAATTCTCATATTTATTACTTCGATGAACTATAGATGTTCAACGATTTTAAAGACACAAGTATTAGATACATTTTAAAAACCTATTTTCCTTCCACTCCATCAAGTAGACCTCAAAATAACCCAAAAAAACACGTCTCATCTTCTACCTAGATAGTCACCCTCATTCTTATTGTGTTGTGTAGGACTGCCTACAATGACCAACTAAGTAGAGGATTTTTCAAGAATAATTGAGGTGATAAATATGTATGGAGAGTTTAAATACATATTTTCACGCCTAACATAATGGTTTTCATCTATTTATTCCCTTTTGCACCTATAGAAAAACTCAAATCCTATAAGAAACACTAAATTAGGCTTGTGCATCTAAGTGATAGTAAAGATCAATTAGATTTAAAGGAGCCTAGGATATTGATAAACATTTCCAAAATATTTTAAAGTCCAATTGGACACTTATATAATCATATCCCTTCATTTTTTCTTCATTGGGTTCATACAAGGGTTTTAGGTCATGTAGCATCTTAATAATGATTCATAAAATATAGATGTTTAACCTACAAAAAATTCTACTGATATCAATCTAAGGAAAAAAACAAAATATACCTAGATGATTTAGGCACCATTCACATCATTCTTAAAGATACGATCAAATGAAAATGGCTCTTGAGCTCCTTCTAGGCATTTTAGGTACCCTTGAGGGAAAATAAACCAATATGAGAAATTTGAGCTATTTATCTAAAAAAAAATAGGTATTACCAACCCTATAATCCTCTATGAATTTTATCTCATTCCTTGGAAATATTATGTAGTAAATATGAATTAAGTTAGAGGCCATGAGGGTTTAGGCCTAGTTCTAGGCCTAGTAGACATATACTATATATTTTCTATATATGACCAACTATAGGTGATCACATCAAATGTAAGTGTTCCTCAACACTTTTTACCATTAAAATAAACCATTTTCATATTACCACAATAAATCAAGGCTTCATCATTCATTTTATCTCCATTCATGTGTAAGGTCTATAGCTTTTGTTGCTCATAAAGTGCCCTCTATTTATGACAAAATAGAGAGCTTTCACACTATCAATATGACTCAAATGAGATGTAGAGGTCTTTCTTAGGTCATTAGGACCATATTTACAAATTTTATAAGTTATATCATGCTTCAAGATCCCTCTACACCTCAAACTTCTAAAACTAGCTACTAGGACTATGCACTATGGTAATCCATAGATGTTTAGGGCTGACTGAGTATAAGGTTAAAGCCAATTTTTTCTCTATTTCATTGCATATTTGGATATAATTAAATGTGGTATGATAATTATGAGAGTGATATAAACATGTTTATCCATATTTCACCACTTCTTATTGACCACCCATGCATCTCTCCTCAGCTTGAGCTAGTTTACAATATGAGTCTGACCATAGGTAACAATATGAGTCTAGATGGATCAAGGGATTCCTATAGGTGATGATAAGTTCTTGAGAAGTATGTTTAACACCTATATTTATTATTAAGATAAAATAAGATCATACTTAAACTTGAATATCTCATTTATTCCTTGATATCATTCTATCATCCCTCTATCATAAATGTAGTCTATAAGTTTTCAAAGTTCATTTGGGCTTAAAGGCACTGTTGTTTTTGAGTATTTTCAATAGAAACCTGACTGAGTTAAAACCATATTCACCATCATCTTACTTTATTCTAAAACTTCCTCTACATCTCAAAATGTAATCTTTAGGATTAGGCTATAATAATGGAGCCATAGGGATTAATTAGACCTCATTTAGTTTCATCAACAAATGACACTCTATGAGGCACAATCTCTTCTTTAAATAAGTTAAGGTAAGCAATGCCATTTTGCAACTTTTATAACTATATACCTATGGAAGTATCAATGAAGGTTCTAAGTGTAGTCTTGACTAGGTTCAAGGCCTCTACACCTTCAAGCCACTCTCATACCTATCAAATATTTTCCTTGAATTCCAAACATCTCATCAATACTCTATTCAAAGTTTGTTTCTAATTGGTTGTAAGTGATAGTCATAAGGAGGTCTGACTACATATTTAATCTAACTACATTCCATGCCTTCCCTTATTAACATTGAGTCCCTCAATGGTTATACAATGTTTCTAATGATATCTTGAGGTCTTATGAATTCTTAAAAGTTCTAAATTCATCAATATCTCTATCTAATTACGCCCACATAATCTGGTAAGTCTCTGTCTATTAAGCATGTGATCTTATTTGCACTTTTTTTGTCTTTGAGGTACCTTGGATATCTTTATAATACAACATTCATTGAAGAATCAATTAAATAATATTATTAAGGGATAAAATAAGTGCATTATATTTGTCCTTAATCCAGTCATAGAGGGTTGAATTATACAACTATGAAAACCTTGTTCTGCAGACCATTGATGTTAACTAACTAAAACTACCATATGGGTTATGTAATCTATACAACTAACTAAAAATACCCTATTTGCAGTTGATCTCATTTATTGGACATTAAAATTAAATTTTTTAGTTTCACAACTACCATATGAAACCTATCTAACATATGGTATGTTAGATAAAATCTTGACACACTTGTCCTCTTGTGTAAAATCATATATTTCATAAAAATGACCCAAAAGGTAGCATAGTATGACATAACCCCAAACATAAAAAGTTGAGAAATGTATAAACATATTATTTTAACTTATTTATGACCATGAAATCTATGGGGCCCTAATAAAGTTTTAAAATGTATGGGGTTTGACCAAATTTGACCTAGTATGAAATTTAGTCAACATTTTGGTAATTTCTTAGGGGTTTCATACCTACTATGCTAAGGAATAGTTAAATTTCCTATCTATTGGGATATGGTGTCATCAATATGCTAAATTTTACACTGATATGCTTTTGAACAGACCAAAAACACACACTTATGATCTCATGAACATTTAGGGAAAACCACAAACAACTTAAGCAAACTAACTATGCATAACTAACTTGAGCACAACTTCTTCTTCCTATATCAAAGGGGAAGCTTTCACCATTGTTTGATTCATGGGATGAGGGAATGAATGAATCAAGTTGTCTTATGATTATTGGCCTTGATATCTTCAATTTATTCAGGTTTTCCAATCTCTTTGGCATGAATTTAAATGCAATGATAGAAGATGAAAACATACCACCTATGAAGGTGACTTCCTCTTGTGACTCAAACATCTCCTCATGATACCCCTCAAATATAACTTGAACATGTTTTATAAGGAACTTTGCAACGTTATCTTCAAAGAACATACCTAGTTCAAACTCTTTATAAGTTGGCATATCCAATGGTATGAATTGAAATGAATATTTTGATTCATTTATAGGAATGTCTCTAATGGGAACAACCTCTTACTTCTTGGAAAATTGAGACAAATAGAAATATTATTTGTCTTCCAAGAGTGAGTAATAATCTTCCACTTGAATGAATAGATGATATCCCATTTTAATTACCTCAAACATATCATCATGGAGTGTATATGCCTCTTGGATTGACATACGTGAGGGACTACATCTTCCTTGGATGTTCACTTGATTTCTAAATCTACCTTATTCACTCTTGACTAGGCTATAACCTCCTTGAAGAAGATTGTAACCTATTATTATAATTTTAGACAAGTATTCACCTTTTTCTTGATCATGTTTATTAATATCAACTGACTCATCCATTATGGTGTTTTTTTCAAATATTCCTCTTCTATGTCTTGATTGGGCTCTTTGTGAACAACTACATGTTGATCTATATATTCTCTTTATTCACTCAATATGGTTTACTTGTGATTGTCTCCACCAAGGGGAGTCTTTATTGTGAAACCTTCATCATATACACTTGTATCATATTATTGATCAAGTACACATTTAGCTTAGCCCTCTTTGCTTGCCTCCCATAGGATAGGTTCTCCTTCAAGAAGGGATGAGGTGGGTGGGTGATGAATAGACTCATGAGTTGGCTTGGGAATGGAGGCTTCTTAAATGAACACATGGGGAGATGATAAGTTGGAATGAGTAATGGGAGAAAAACCTTATTCAACAAGAGTTTGAATTTGTTCATATCCTTCTTGAGGCTCTTCAACAGCTACAAGTTTATCCTCAACCTCTCAATTTTCCTACATTTCTAATCTATCTACCCACCATTGGATATAGAATATAATTCCATTAAAATCATCATTGATGACATAGTTGGATTATTATTCCACTAACCTCCACTTATTCATAAATAATTGAACTAAATTTATTAAATTATCTATGATATGAATAGAAATCACATCAAGTTCCTTATCCCATTTTCTCAGCACCTTTTCTTATTTTAACACATATGGCATGAGCACCAATAAAGATTTATCTTGAGGTGGAATTGAAGTAGGATAAGGAGGTTAATAGTGGGTATTTTGGAAAGGTTCAACTTGTTGAGTTAGTTCCTTAACTTGAGGTTTTAAAATTTTGGTTATTTCCTCCCAATACTTTTATTTCCAATTAATGGGATCATTTGATTCCTCATGACAAGGTTGGTCAGGATTAGGTTGAGATTCATATGGGTTATAGAGATGATAGGGAGACACTTCTTGATACTCTTCTTAATAGCCTTCCTTATATGATTATTCATAGTGATAATCAATAACATCATGATACTATGGGTAAGGGATATGCTAACCACATGGTTGATGAAAATATTGATAGATCCATTGAGAGATAATGTGGGTCATGACAAGGTTGGTAGGGGTGTATATTGGAAACTCTCAACATATCGAACCATACCAACTTAATTAATTAAATAAATCATAATATAGCATAACATTATTTCATAATAAGTACCTATGCTACTTATAACTAATATATTTCATTTTGAGTCACCATTGATGTTTGCTTGAATGCTTCCAAAAGTTGATAGGAAGAAGAACAAACCAAAAATCCTTCCACTCTTTTGGACCTTATGTTACACTAGGCATGTCATAACTTTTTTTCACTAAATATTTCACCCTTGGAGAGGCTATTCAAGCCTCCTCCAAAATTATTGAAACATTAGATTACTTCTAAGCTTGTGGGTTGCCTATACCAAAGGGAAACCTGTAGGTTTAAGGGCTAGCTCCCTATAGTAGTCTTGATAGCTTATCACCTACACTACTTGTTTGATTGTATGAAAAAGGATATAAGTAACATTAAATTAATCTATTATAATTATATGATACACTATATTTATCTCCACTAGACTTCCATACACTTGCACTATAGAAGATGACTCACAAGACTAGTTTCAATGTCCTAAATTTCTTTAACATAAGTGTTTCAAACATGGAGGTGATATACATTGAAATTATCAATGTGAATGAAAAAAATTATTATTGTAGACACTAATTCTATTCCTTGCATTTAGATATAGACAAATACACTAACTACACTTCATGTGACCTGTTAGAGAAAGAACTACTTTCACCAAACATGAAAGAGTAAGGAGAACATAAGGATAGATAGTTATCACTTATAATTCCATATACATAGTTGGAATAATAATAACTAAGAGGAGGAGGTGAATAAGTGTTTAAATTTTTTATTTCTTTGTACTTTAACATTCGTTGAAGCATCAAAGCAATATAATGATATATCAATGCATAAAGAATCATTCACATGAGCATAACACAATAAAACACACATATGAGTGAGAAACCCTCAAAGGTAATAAAAGTCACTATTATATCTAAACATGGAATAAATTATTATAAAAATATATATCAAATTATATCTATCACCAACTCAACTTGGAGCACCAATCCCAATATAGTCAAACACCCACTTGATTAGGCTTTAGCAAGCACCAAATCTCTAAGTGACTTAGCACCAACTCAACCACCTCATAAATTTCGATAAACACACCTATGATATAATATTTTGGTCTAATGTCAAGACCTCCTTATTCTCAACCATGAAATATTTTATTTTTATATGTTACACACACTTACAAATAGGCCTAAACTACCTTGCATATATACAACTCTCATGGTCACAAACCACTTGGTCGGCCACACACCTTAAACCTATTAGGTTGGTAATATAATAATTATTTTAAAATATTATGAACATGATTCAAAAAAACTTTTTACCCATTTTAGTTTGAAACAAATCAATTAGGCCTCATTTCTCTTTTAGGTCTTATGGAGACCTAATTGCAGTAGGTATATCCTCTTAGCATCAAAGATTGATCTTCTTCGGCCCATATGGATTTATAAAAAACATAAAACCTATTAAATAACTTATTAAATGAGCTCTAATAATCTCCTCCATGATTTTTTAGAAATTTATCTTTCATTCATACCATGAAAACTCCTTTAGGACAAATTACCCTATTAGGAGTGTGTACCTCAAAATTGTGTCTTGAAAAAATGAAGATAAAACACCCTTAAGATAATAAAAAATGATAAATTAAAGATGTAAATATGTTATTCATGACTTAAGGATCATCACCAAATTCTTGTATCACTTTCACTTAGGAGATAAAGACTCAATAACATCTATGTAACTCAGTCACTTAGAACTGCCATTTTACCTTAAAACATAGTCATGGTGAATTAGACCCCCAAAACCTATGTAGACACTTATCATTAATCCTAATGTATGTAAATGGTATTATAATATATGAAATACATATTTATATAGAAACATAATATGTTATAATTTTAAATATTGGTCTGAAAAACTAATTTTTAACCCTATATCACACATTCTTATCTAAACCAAATAGGTCATCTTGTGAGTAATTGGTTACCATATTCATGGACCTAAAAGAATTATTTTAAGAATTAAAATGACTTAAAAGTCATAAATAAAATCTTAATTTAATTTTTTCATCAATATGACATTCTCAAACCCTCAAATCCATCTTATCATCTTTGCCTGGGTTTTGCACTATTTACATCATTAGGTCTGTCTGTGACTAGCTAAATTGGATGACCAAATTAGAAAATTTGAAAGATAGAACCTATACTTAAATAATAATAATGGACATTAAAAATGATTCTCTAAACTCTTCACCCATCCATTTTATTTTTTTGACTACCATAACTTTTAAGATCTACTACAAGTTCTTGACAAATAAGCATATACCTATGTATTTTCTCTCTCATCTGACTAACCACCACCACCTAGAGGTACTTGGGAGAGTTTAATACATGATAAAATATATTGTATAGGAATTTTAATCCATTTTGAGATGAATTGATCCTGATATTTCACATTAGGTCCTTATTAGGGTTTTAGGGAGGTTTAACACAAGTTTTGGTGTTAATGATTGTTTATAAAGGACTACCCCTTGAATCCAACAATAATTACTCGAGATATTATATAATATCCTTACCCATATCTCCTTAACATCTCAAGTTCCCATGTAGAGGTTACATGTGCTAATGAATGTCTAAAAGTGTTTTTCAGGTCTTGAGACCTCATTTTGTGAACTTGAGAAGGCCTAAAACATTGATTCATCTAAGTTACTTCAAATTATGACCTCAAACTTTGTAAATATGCCTAAAATAATTCATATCACATATTTTCATGCTCACATATATATACTTTCCTTTAAATCTGATCATCATACCTTAGTAGGCTAGGCATGGTCTAAGAGAGGTCTAGGTATAGGTTTAGTTTGAAGGTCCTAACCCTATAGGCTCACCTTGAAACTCTAATGAATGATTTAATGCATCACATACATGATCAAATAGTTTCATATAACTTTTGAATGCTTGTATTCATTCATTTTCAGCACATATCTCTTCATATCATAAATAGGCTCATAACTAGGTTTCCTATACATTTTAACATCAATGACCTATAACTTAATGGAAACCTAAGACATTAGTTGCCTTCAAATTATCTCTTTCTCTTTATCTCATGAAATCACTTTCTCATGACAACACTCTCTCAATTCCCTTTGTCATATCACACACTGCCAACTAGGCTTAGTCACCTTTGTCATCCAACTTCACAAGATGCACCTTTGACATTAATGACAATATGCAAAAATCCACCCCCCCCCTTTATCATTGATGGAAACCACTCTTAGAACCTTCTCTCAATAAAAAATATATAAATCATTCTAAAATTTCTCAGCTTTGACATAAATGACAAAGAGATGCCTATAACTTCTTGGATCACCCTTCTTTTAACCAAAACACTCAACACATAGGATTATGAGTCAACAAAGCATCATACACACATGCACCCCTATCTCCATACATACCTTATTAGCACTACTCACCTAATTTTTAAGATGATGAAAAAGTTGATTAACTCCCCCTAAGCACTTGACTTCTTTATTGTATTCTATGGGTAAGAACTACACCCAATTCCTATCTTAGATATTCTAATATTGCCTTGGAAAGTGGCCTAGTCAAAATGTCTATAATCTGATTCTTTATAGAAACATATTCAAATTTAACACTTTATTCACTTACCTTCTCTATCAAGAAATTGTAATTTGTGGTAATTTGCTTATTATTTGAGTGCATTATAGGGTTATTTAAGATGCTTATAACACTTGTATTATCACAATAGATAGGTTTAGGACTATCATACTCCACCTTTTAGTCTTTTAAGGTCAATCTCATCCATAAGACCTAAGTGAAACATGAAGCTATTGTAATGTATTCAAACTCAAAAGTAGATAATGCCATTGATGGTTTTTTATTACTTATCTATGAAATTAGGCACTCACCTAAGAAGAAAGCTAATCCGCTAGTGTTCTTCCTATCATCTAGACTCCCTATCCAATCTACATTTGTATAGGATACTAAATCAAACTCCTTTCATACCATAACCCATATACCATAGTCCCTTTGAGATACCTAAGTATCCTTTTAAATGCTTACAAATGATTTTCCTTTAGGTCTTCTTGAAATCTTCCCACAAGACCTACTGCTTTCATAATGTCAAGTATTGAGGCAAAAATGTATAACAAACTTCCAATCATTGAATTATATGATGGTTGATTGACCCTTGGAGATCCTTCTTCATTGCTAAAATTACACATTATGATCATAGGTGTGCTAACAACCTTAAAATATTCCATCTCAAATTTATTCAACATCTTTATTATGTACTTGGCTTATGAAATGAATATACCTTTTATAGATTGAATGATTTGTAACCCAAGAAAGAATGAAATTTCTCCTAGCATAGACATCTAAAAATCCCTCTTCATCACCTCTACAAAGGCCTTAGTCATATTATCACTATTTCTAGTAAATATGATGTCATCCATATAAATAACTAATATCAACCAATGGTCATCTAGTATATTTATTTATAGATTACTATCTTTAACTCCTTTTTTGAATCCTTGGTCTAATAAATACCTTTCTAATCTAGCATACCAAGATCTAGGAGCTTGTTTTAGACCATAAAGAGCCTTTTTCAATATGCAAACATATTACTTTTTACCTGATAATAAGAAACCTATTTCACTAAGTTTTGAATCTATTTGATGTTTAAGGAGAAATAGAGATGAAGGGTAAGGATTAGAGATTAGAGAGAACCTGAATTGCTTGTGCACCATATCTAGACAATGTTGAGCACTCCTCTTTCACTAGAGAGGACTGCCTATAAATAAGAAAGCACTAGCACCAAAAATATTTGTTAGTAGATATATGAGTGGGCTGCCAAGCTATGCACTTATTCCTAGAAGTGTCAAACTTTCTTAAGGATGATAGTCCACTTTTTAAAATAAAATAGTAATGAATAAAAAAATGAAAAAGAGAGTAAGAGAGAGATGTTTGTACCATTCTTGTAGTCTAAGTACTGTAGAGAGTGACACAATACAAGCAATATGAGTTATTGGTGTTTTTGGAGGTTGTTTAGGTAGGCTCATGGAGGTTATTAGAAATGCATAGTCACCAATGTTGGTTAGGCTACTAATATCAGAGAGGAGATATGACCGATGTCAGTTATGTGATCAATGTTAGTAGGGGAAATAGGTTCTCAAGAGGTTACAAGAGACTTTTCTAAGCTAGGAGGTGGATATTGGTCAGGTTTATGAGGTTAGGAAGAGTCATAAGGGAGTGGGTAAGACTTAGGTGGGTCTAGACAGAGGGTTGGTATGTTTGAAGTGGATGGAAATAGGTGAAGGACTTTTAAAACACTTTCATAGGGAGAGTTGAGACATTCGTAAAATGATAAATTGTATGATGTAAAGTAATTATAAATTGGTTGTTTAAAGGAATTACAAAACATAAAGATATACTTAACTAGTGAAATAGATGAACCATGACTGTTAGATGAATGTCTTTGATGAGGCTTGTTGAAGTAATAAGTGAAAATAAAGACAAGCATGTGTTGTCAATTTATAATAATCTAAGATCTATGCAATATATCAATTCCTAATCTGGACTGATTTGTGCAAAGTAATGGTAAGCTTAGATGTAGAAAGTTGAATGCTAAAGACTATATACAAATGATAGAGTTTTTCTAATTTATACTGACCTAAACATTAGCTTAGAATTTGGCTTGAGTAATCAATGTTGATAATCCCACTGACATCGGTCATGGGTTGATTAACATCAGTGGCATGAGAATAGGTAAAAGGGCTATTTTTAGCCTATTTTATATTCTTTCTCTTGACATGTGTCATATATATCTATTAGGAAATGGTATAAATGCAAGGTTAATAAGAACATAGCTAATTAGGAATTTATGTTTGGGGTGAAAACAAGTCATGGTTGGTTAGGACTAGGGGACTAAGTCTTGAGGTGACTCAGATGGTAAGAATTAGTCTTAGGATGAGATGGCTAAGTAAGGTGGCATAAGTAGTTGTTAATTGACTTAATTAAACTTTTTAAATTAATTAAATGTGTGAGGGGTGAAAACATGGGTTAGGAAGGCTAATTGTGAAAAAGGGCTCAAGGGGGGTTTGACATAGGGAGTTATGCATGTGTGTGACATAATTTGCCCCTTTTTGTCTTGTAATTTATGCTAACAAGTTGCAATAAAAAAATAGGATTTGTATGCTTCAATATGGGATGAGGTATCCCCCCTCAAAATGGGAACCAATGGAGGATAATCTAGAATCAGGTACCAATTTGATAAGGACTTAATTGGATGGTGGATGTTGAGTGAGAGTGTGGTAATATCACTACTTGCATGTATACTACTATGAGTGATAGTAGACACAATCAATAATAGTTAAAGGTGAGGACTCAAATAGAAATAAGCAAATCAAAGCTTGTAAGTGATAGTTGATAAGGTTAAAATGATCAAAGTTGTAGCTTTAATGGTCCATGTGTTCCAGGTATCTAAGGTAAGAAGTAATCTTGATAAACATAAATGGTTATAGGTGATAAGACTAGCTTGGTCACAATCCAAAACACTTGATATACATGCATGTGTATAATAGCCAACTATAGCGAGGTAGCATAAGTGTTCAAGATAAGCAATGCAAGGTTAGTTTAAAAGGGTCAATGGTCAAGAAGATATTTATGATCTTTGGTCAAAGTCATCATGGGTGGAGATTTAAGTGATCTCCAAGGTTGGTTATCATTTTCAAGGAGATATATGTGATCTCCAAGGTTGGTTGTCATGGTCAAGGAGATATACATGATCTATAAGTTTCCCTAGACTAAGGGTGTAATCCAAAGGGTGGTGGTTGGGGTTGAAAAATCTAATGTTAAAGTTATAAATGTTAGTTATGACACTGATTTTGGTAGGAAGTATTGCCAACATTGGTACCTTAGGTTCAAACTATCGACATTGGTGGGTGACCAAACATGATAAAAAAAGGGTTTGACAACCCACCACAACTCATTTGCAATATTTGATTTAAGAAAAAGAGTTCTAGGTGTTGGTGTGGGCAAAGATGGTAGAGCTAAGAGGGGACCCAATTAGAGGCATACCACCACAAGAGCTAGCTATTCTAGCCTAAAGGAGATAGAGAGATGAGGTAAGATCCTCTTTGAGTTGAATTTAAATTTAAGGTTGTTAATGTGTGATTTGGGCTAATTTGGTATGGTTAGGGGGAGAGAGGGAAATTAGAGGGGTAGGAAATTGAGTGAGGATAGGTTTAGGTTAATTTGGAAGGGGTTTGGGGGTAGTTTTTAGAGAAAAAACTAAATTTGGGAGATAGGCTATTCAGCCCTAGGGCTAAACCAGTCAATGATGTTGGTGGGGTTCGTTGATGTCAGTCGATAAGGAACCAATGTCAACTAGAATTTGACAATGATGTCAGTATCTTTAACCAACATCAGTCACAAGAAAAAACCCTAAATAGGAATAAAATGCCCATTTCTTATCCTTAGTTAAGTTAGTCATCAAGCTTAATGTTCGAGCTAGCCTCAAAAGACCTCATGTCAACTAAGTGTTACCTACATAGCTTGGTTGAGGGCCTCAAGATAATGTAGTTCTCCTAGTGCATAAGGAAAAAGGGTGAGGTATGTTTAAAAATTTGTTAATGGAAGTGGTTAGAAAAAGGTATGTTTAAATAGGTCATGAGACCTAGGTATTAAAAGATAGGTCATGGGGTTAAGGGTGTGAGATATAGGTCGTGAGGCCTAGAGTTTAGAGATAGATAGTTGAGCCTAGGGTATAGGTGGGTTAATAGGTTAGATAGTTAGGTGGGTTTATGATTGAGATAACCTCAAAATAACCCATGTTGATTGAGGGCCTCAAGCTAATGTATTTTTCCCAAAGAGGAGAAAAAAGGGTGGAGGTTTATATTAGAAAGTATGTGACTTAAGATTTGTATGTGTGGATGCAGGCTAGGTAAGATTGAATACCTATGATACTGATGAGGATGAGTAAGGATGTCACCATGGATGAGTGGGAACACATGGTGGCCATATAGTTAGGAGGAGTGCATGATATTACAGAGTTGTACATGATGTTAGTTTGAAGATATCATTGATAGAGAGGTGGGATCACAACACCAACACATTCTATTTAGCTACCAGAGAGTTGATAGTGACATAAGAGGATGTGTATAGGATTTTATGATTGCAACTCCAAGGTGAGGAGATATTCTCTAGTTTGAGATAGGAACATGATATTCACATGGTTACATTATTGGGAGACCATGTTAGTGAGGCAACCTATCACTTAGTGAGCTTTAAATATGAGCCATTGTACACTACTGATGAGGAATAAAATTGATTATCTTGATGATGATAGGGATTATATTATATGCACTACCAGACACATATGGTGGGATATTTCATATTATGTTGATAGGTGTGTTGACACAGATGGTTGAGTAGCAGATCGTATATGCATGGGGACTAACTTTTGTAGCATAGTTATATAGAGAGTTGTGGGGTTTGAGGCTATGATGATGGTATAGTTTATGTGTTGAGAATTTACTCCATTGTTGGGCATATGATCACATCATGGTAACATGACCATTGGGGCTGCCTACCACGATTACAACTAGATTTACGGTTAGGTTTAGATGGTGGAGAGAGGCTATGGCCGAGACATGAGTAGAAGGCATAGTGCAAGACATTGATTATTATAGGTGTATGATAGATGGATTGATTTCTATAAAAAAAAATTGGGGGCCCTACCTAACATACCTTTAATTTAGAGGACAAGCAGAGTAGCTTGTCAATTTATAGAGAACGTTATGGGTCAGAGAGAGATGAGATGGAGAGTTAGAGATGATACTCATGGCATAGGTTAGGATATAGTTTGGCTTGTTATAGGATGTGCCTCTTGCCTTTCCTTGATATAGGAAGGATGATATAGAGGCACCCCTACCCTTTCCCCAAGAGATAGATGGGCCAAGTTTTGAGGAGCTACTAGCAGGCTTGGGTGTGGTAGATCTTGGATGCACAATGGCTTATCTTGCTTTGTGGACAAGTTTGTATCCCATGATTCAGGTCAAGAGGCCACCACTAGATTTATAGGGATTGATGAGAGAGAGAGAGAGATGTAATTGTACAGGCTTGAGATATAGTGGTACATGCCTAAGATGTAGTAGTATAAGCCTGAGATGTAGCATAGGCACATGTATTAGTTTTATAGGGGTAGGTTATGACATTGTATGGGTAGGTTAGGGCATTATAGGGCCAAGTCAAGGCATTATAGGGATAGGTTACTATACTGATAGTAAAGAGGGATAGTTTGAAAGCAGTAGGATAGGTTACTCCCTCCTCCACCATAGGTACTAGTACAGGGTCCTACAATAGATGTGATGGGTCCACCATAGACTATATCTCTAGCAAGGTACAACAATACTTTAGATGTGATTGAATACTATGAGAGGGCCATCAAGTATTTCCCATAGCTTCAAAGGTATTATGAGTTTAGATAGTAGGAGAGATTAGTGACATGTACCATGGCCTCTAGCTCATATAGATGTAGATAGGAAGAGATTGGTGATGATACTGCTTCTTTATGACCATGAATATAGCCTCGAGTATTATAAGTGCCAGATGTTGTTATTGATGTTGTTATATATGTTATATACACACCAGCCTATGAGCTAAAGATGAGAGATGTAATTTTTGAGAGAGAGATGATACTAATATGATCTATTGATGTACATTCATATTCAATGTATATATGTATATATATATATATGTATGTATATATATATATGTATGTATATATATATGTATATGTATGTATGTGTGTATATATATATGTGTGTGTGTGTGTATACATATATATATATATATATATATATATATATATATATATATATGTATGTATGTATGTATATATATATATGTATGTATGTATATATATATATATGTAGGTATGTATATATGTATGTATGCATGTATATAT
>JARHVA010001428.1:282500-347500 GCA_037957365.1 Torreya grandis | reverse complement strand
TTTTTGAGGAGATAGTGAAAGGGTTGAAAATGATTTGACAACTAGGAGATAAAACGATGGATTGACTAAAGCTTGCCTTGCAGGCTATGGAGTTGTTTGATATTAGTAGGTGGATGCATGTTTAGTATTGCTTAAAATTTAGTAGGGTTGACTTTGATACCATAGAGAGAAATGATAAAGCCTAATAGCTTACTAGAAAGGACACCAGAGATGCATTTGTTTGGGTTTAGTTAAACATTATATTGGAAGAGATGAGTGAATATGATTTTGAGAATCATCAAGTGATCCTAGAAAAGTTTAGACTTTACAATTAAGTAATCCACATGGTCTTCCATAATTTTGTGTAGGGGGTCATGAAAGATGTAAGTCATGCACATTGTTAGGTGGCACTAGTGTTCTTCAGACCAAAGGGCATGAGCTGATAATAGATAGTCCCCCATAGGGTAATGAAAGTTGTCTTATGTTAATTCTTGGGAGCAACCAAGATTTGATTGTAATCTAAGAACCCATCCATAAGTGATAGCATCTTATGGTTGGTTGTTAGATCAAAAAGTTAGTTAATACTTGGCAAAGGGTAATTGTCTTTTGGACAAGCAAGGCTTAGGTCACAGTAGTCAGTGAAGATGTAAATTCCCCCTATCACTTTTATGATAGGAAAAATATTAGAAATCAATTGCACATAGACGATGGTTTGAACAAAGTTAACAAAAAGGAGGCATTGGATCTCTTCTTTGATAAGGAGAGAAATACAAGGATGCATTTTATGAAGCTTTTGCTTAATAGATTTAGCATCTTGGTTGGTGATAATGTTATGGGTGTTGATAGAGGCGTTGATACCAATAATGTCATTATAATACCAAGCAAAGGATTTGCTATTGTCATTAATAAATGTGGCATAATTTTATTGCTTGGAGGAATCTAAAGACTGGCCAATTTTAAGGATATGGGCCTTATCATGAGAGGGAAAATTAATGTCAATGGTTGATTTATTTAACATAGCTTGTGTTTTATATGGGATAAATCATTAGATATGTGAATCATTTTCACTTATGTATGTGAGAATAACATCACCATTTTAAAATTAGATAGTTTTTATAGTGGGAGAGTCTTCATCAGTCATTTTAGGATGAATGACAGGAAGGGACCTTGTTTCCTTACCCCGATGATAGGTGAGGGGGACCAAATGGATGGAATTTATTGAACAAATTTTAAGAGGTATATATACCTCTAATTTGATAGGTGATGGTGGAGGAGAGGATGGTGGAGGAGAGGATGGAGGAGAGACTGGATCTTCAATAATTGGTATATAAGAAGCTTTGGTGAGTTTAGTTGGTTCATCATAGCCCAATCCATGTCACTTTTTAGCATTTTCAATGGTTCTATTGGTGAGATATTCAATGGGTGTATTAACACTTTACTCATAATAACCCAAATCAAATCTTTTCTAAGCACACCTATAAAGATAGGTGTGAGAAAATACATGCTTGCCTAGGAAAGAGAAGTCACAGGTATATCATTGTGGTGAAGAGGATGGATTATCGATAGTGGGAGATTGATCAATTCCCCCATATGTGAAATTACTTCAAAGGTTAGGGGGAACATACAAGATGACCATCCCAATATGGGGATCATAATTAAGGTGCATATGAAGCTCTTCATACTCTTATGGAGTATGGAATATGTCAAGTGTCAATAAATGATATTCTCCTAGTGATAGATGCTTGAAAGTTTCCTTTATGGGGTCTTTGTTGAGAATTTGTGTTGTCGATATCTGTGTAATTAGGGTAGTGGAGCTTGTAGAAGCTTTAGAAGTATACTGTAGAGGAGATGATTTATTTAATGGAATGAGAACATCATTGGGGCTATAAGTCATGTTGCATGTTTTTAAAGGAGTTTGGTTGATAGGAATAACATGCACTTTCCCATTATGCTCAAACTTGATGCAGTGGTGCAAAGTCAAGGACACACATCCAAGGTCATCCAAGTAGTATGTTATATTTTAAATATATTTCTACAACATATAAGAGCTCAAGAATTGTGTGAGAACCCACATGGAAATGTAAGACAATAGTGCCCATCATAGTGCTATGGTATTGTTAAAGGAGCGGAGCACTGCATTAGTTTGAGACATGCAATTATCAAGAAGGGTTAACTATTTGTAAGCATGGGTGGACATAATATTAATAATATCTCCTCCATCAATCATGACTCTTTTGACATGAGTTTGATTGATATATGTAGTGATAAAAAGGGCATAATCTTGATCTTTAGGGTGTTGAAGTGGAATTTTTGAATCATTGAAGGAAATTAGGGAGATGGTGTTAAAAGAGATGACCAAAGCTATAAGAGGATGGGGATCATCAAGTTGTGCCTCAACCACTTTCAAGGAACTAATTACATCTTTATGGTGTTAGGGTGATTTTTGGATTAACTCATACAAAGACATTTTCATAGGGTTTTGGTGAAGTTATTTCACTATCAAGTTTTGAATAACTTCTGAAGATGTTGGTTTTAGGATACCTAAGATGGAAATCCTAGGATTTAGAGGAAGAGTGTCTTTGGAGAAGGGATGAACACAAGGGGAAATGCCCTTTTCCTTACCTTTATCCTTTTGATTTTATGAATACATGGCCACATTAATTGTGTTTATCTAAAACATAGGTGAATGAGGTGGTAAAGGGGGTATGACAACATATTTGGGTTTGAATTTAGGTGGAACGGTATGAAGCATTATGGATGCTAGGGTTGGAATAGAAAGAAGTTTAATGGGATTATAAAAGAAGAGAGTGTCAATATCAAAGTGTTTTTGAACGAATATTGTGAGAGCTTTACACCTCTCAGTATCATGTCTATGTGAATGATGATATAGACACACTTGTGTATCATTGAACCAAGATGGCTTCAGTCTAAGAAGGTTATAAGGCTTAATGGGAAGAAGAGTTATTTTAGAGTATTGCAACAATTGGTGTAGGAAAAATATATAAGAGCCTATGAGTGGGATATCACTTGTTTTAATAGGAGTGGACACCTTCTTTGGTTTAGGAGTCATAGGGGTGATTTTTCATGACACCTTTTTAGGTGGCAGTGGAGCCACATATTTTGTTGATAGTTTCTTGGTGTTAGGTATCATCGTGTTAGATGTAAAATGCATAATAGGTGGTAGAGGTCTTATTGGAGGTAACTTAGCCTTTTATTTCACTTGGATCAATGATACCCCAACTAAAGTAGAGGGATGTGGTCTAAAAATTGATGGCAAAGTTAAGAGTAGAAGAGGGAAAGATCGATGAGACCTAATAAAAATAGCATTCCTCCTTATTTAAAGCTATAAAACTCTAACTTATGGTTGGAGAGTCAAATCTAATTTTACCTATGGATGAATTATATTAGAGACCAAGTGAATGCCTAAAGACTTGATCTAATTTAATGTGGTAGATGCCTGCGAGGGTGAGGGCTTTAACATAGAAGGTTGAGATTCTGGTGATTTTGATGAAGAAGATTTGACTTTGTAAAATACCTTGGGATAAATTATAGTAATAGGATTGGTGATAGAGGATGATATTTTTTGTGTAGGATAATGAGTTTTAACTCAGTCCCAAAATACTGCATGATCTAGCTTCATGGAGTAAAGAAATTCTAGACTTTCCACTAATCGTGAGAAGGGTTTAGATGGAGTTAACATAGGCATTACAATTACTTATTTATAAGGCTTAGGTGATTAAGAAAGAGGGAAATTGTTGGGCTCTGCTACCTCAAGCCAAATATTCACAATAGGGTCTTCTTTGACAGAGATGGGAAAAGAAGGATGGTCTTCCATGGGTGGGGTAGAGGTAGGTGAAGAAGGCTCCTCAAGGGGATAGATCATAGGTATAATTGCTCCCTCAACATGTGGGTGATGAAGAGGTAAAGTATGATATTACATAGGTAAAAGAAGTGGTAAAAATGGTTGAATTGGAGTAGGCATAATAGGTCTCTCATCTAATGTAGGGATAGATAACACTGGCTCCTCTAGGTGCAAAAAAGGAGTGGATGGGGCAATACCTTTTAATGGTGGAGGAGAGGAAGGTGAATAAGGTTCCTTATTAGGGTATAACATAGGAATTATGTTCCCCTCAATGTGTATTTAAGGAATGGGTAAGGTGTGGTCCTCATGTGTTAAGAGTATAGGTAAAATGGGTACAAAAAGAACTAGCAATATAAGCTTCTCTTATGGCAAAAGGAGAGGTAAAGGAGACTCTTCCTCATGTGGGAGTGGAATGGGTGAAGTAGGCTCTTCTAATCAAGGAATAAGGATGGGTAAAACAAACTCCATCAATTTTGGGTGGGAAGTACGTAAAATGGGTGCCTCCTATTGTGGGATAGGTTAGACTGGAGGTAAAGGAAAGACCATATTGTCCATATGGATATTATGATCACATGAGTTATTAGTCATAGTTTGAAAAATATTTTGATTGGGTGAATGGTTAGGAAAAGGTTATTTAAACACATCCATATTTTGATTAGTAGCCACATTAGGGATATCCAAGATGAGATCATCCCTATCAAGCATGTCTTGAACAATGTTCTTAAATGTTTTATAGATATTAGAATAATGGTCTTTTACTCAATGGTAGCCATAAAACTTATCCTCCTTGTACCAAGTAGGAATAGGATGGAAGGGATAAAACTATATAGGAGTCTTGATTTTAGGAAGGGTTATGGCTCCTTGTTGTAATAGTTTTTCCAAAATAGAAGTATATGACTCCCAAATGGGAGTGTATTATCTTTATTCATACTATTATTGGAATTGCTTGGTCAGATTTTGTGAGGTCAAGGAATTAGGTTAGCTTGTGGTTGTGGAAAATTTTGATTTAACAACTACCACATTGGTGGAGCCTTTATATTTTTGGTTAGAAGGAGAAGTTTTAGAAGAAGAGTTATTTGATTTAGAATTGGAATTATTACTATGCAACTTGACTCTGTCTTCGTCTATAGCCCAAATTTTAAGTTTCCATGTCATTGTAAAGGCTTCATCAAATGTGAAAAAAAAGTGTACTTAGAGTGTGGAAGAAATGTGCTTAGCACATGCCCTTGTAAATATCTCAATAAGCTTAGGTTTGGGTAAAGAGAAGGACATTTGACTGATTAAGCCTCTCTAGTGAGTGACAAAATCTGTGATAGAATCATCATCAAATTATTTAATAAAATAAAGGTCCATAATAGAAACATTTTTAGAAATGCTGATAGAGAAATGTTCTAGGAATAATTGTGAGATTTGGGTAAATGAGAAAAGGTAGTGCCAAGTTATAGAGCTATACCAATCTAGGGCAGCACAAATGATGGATGGGCTCATTACATAAGGTACTCCTTTTTACTCTAGAAGTGAGTAAATTTAGGGAGTTCCTATTGGCTTGGATAAGGGAAAATAGGCACAAAAGGATGGATGGGATCATTGCATATCTAATCATAAGATAACACATTCTTTGAACCTGACACAAATGTCTCTAGATAAGACATCTTATCCATCAAATCTTAATATGTTCTGGAGGAGGATTGGTTTGGGAAATAACCCCTAAGTTATAGGGGACCTAATAAGAGGTAGAGGGAGTGTATGACATAGCTTGTTGTAGTTTTGTTGATGTAACATATGGGTAGTGAGTCATAGGTTGGGGGGAAAAAATGAAAGGGGATTGTCTTGCTAGATTAGAGACTATGCTTTGCTTAGATGTTGTTATTATAGGTTGGGTTGTTGGCATGGTTATACTTGGTGAAGGGTGAGTAGTAACTTATGTAATTATAGGTTTGAGAGTAGATGGGATGGGTACCACCAAATTTTTAAATGGGGTTACACTTTACTGAACTAATTATGGTTGTGAAGGTAGGAAAGTCATGACAAGGTTTAGGTGGGACTAGGCAGTGGGTGATGTTGAATTTTGGATATTGTTTATGGTTGGGTTACTTGTCAAAGTGGTGGTTTGAGTAACCATGGGGAAAATAGTGGAGACAATTGAAACTGAATTTGTCTCTATCAGAGAAGTTGGCATACCATATAGTGGGTTACCCAAAGAATTGTGGGTTCAGATCATGGCAAGGTAATGCTAAAGGGTTACCACATTGTGATCAAGAAATTTAGCAAAATCTTGATCTCCTTCAGGAATAATGGGAATTTGGTTGGGGATAGGAATATTATCTATATCTGAAGTATGCTCCATGATAGAATTAACAACAAGAGGGGAAGGTCAAAGTGGTTGCCAACTTGTATAATTGGTAAGAATTTTAGCTTGGCTTCCCATTAATACCATGCAAGAAGAAGTATAAACAGTCTTAAAACTCTGTATTAGTGATAAAGTGAGGAAAAACTAAGTTTGGGTGTGGGTAGGTAGGTTATTTTAAGTTGTTTTGATCAAACTAAAAAAATAACCAAATTACATAGTCTATCGATGTCAGTGGGTTAACTAATGTCGGTCACTATGGAATCTTGGGAGATGAAAAATCCAATGTTTTTTTGAAACCTAGATGCAAAATCTAGGCAAAATAGAGGATGCAAGAGGTCTGTATAAGGAAGATGAACACTCAAAAAACCTGATATAATAGTTTATACAACCTGAGTATTATGAATGATGTTGATTTTGTAAATCAATAGAAAAACATGATTACCAACTCAAAAGATACATAAGGCAATAGAAAAGTAGAAAAAGAACATAAAGCCACTAATTATTAACTCCTAGAGATTAATTTTAGTTTCATATTGGCTTATGCCTCAATCAAAAAGTGAGATGATATTTTGGTTACCAAAGGTACTAGAAAGCAATCTAGAGTTGGTTTCAGGTTAGTTTTGGCGTTCAAGAGGAAATATATGTTAGACCAAGTACATAGCTTGTTATAAGATCTTGATCCCTGCACTTCATGAACCTAAAGCCAAGCCATGCTGCTTATCCAAAATATACCTTCTATATAGTGTTTATACTTTGCTAGAGAATGGAGTGGGTTCTCCCCTTGGTGCCGAAATCTAAGTAGGATAGCTAGGTAGGGTAAGGTGTTCGACTAGGTGATGAAATCCTAGTGGAACTTGTCTTAGATGAGTTTATATGTTTGTTTGTGAGTTTGATTTGGTATTATAACATTGGTGTACTACGATTCATTCATAATTGTAATTAACTAGGTGAGCTAATATTCAGCAAGCAAATAATGAAGTGCATTAAGTTTTAAACTTAAATCTGAAGTGTTTTCATTCAAATAAAAGTAATGATGAAATAAGATAAGAGAATGAATTTCACTATCCTAATGTGCATGTAAGAAAGAGATAAATAAGATATTCTTTTTAACTTGTAATAAAAATGATAAGTTTCTTTTAGAAGCAAAAGAAAGAGAAGAATGGGAAGAAGAAATTTTAGTTTATGGCCTTTAAACAAAAAAAAATGTTGAATATTTTGTTTTGAGGAAAAATTGAGGGAGAAAGTGTAAGGAATAAAATTTTAACTATAATTCACCTATATGGATGCTTAAAATAAGAAATAAACCCAAGGAAAACTCTAGGGTCCCATCAGACATGTTAAAAATGTTTCACTAAATTTTGAATCTATTTGATGTTTAAGAAGAGACACAGATGACGGGTAGGAATTAGAGATTAGAGAGAACCTAAATTGGTTACACACCATATCTAGATGATGTTGAGCACTCCTCTTTGGCTAGGAATGAATACCTGTGAATAAGAAATCACTACCACCAAAAATATTTATTAGTAGATATATGAGTCGGATGCCAAGCTATGTGCTTGTTCCTAGAAGAGTCAAACTTCCTTAGGGATGATAGTCCACTTTTTAAAACAAAATGGTAATGAATAATAAAATGAAAGAGAGAGTAAGAGAGAAATGTTCATACCATTCTTGTAGTCTGAGTGTAGTAGAGAGTGACATAGTGCAGGTAATGTTAGTTATTAGTGTTTTTGGATGTTGTTTGGGTAGGCTTAGGGAGGTTAGTGGAAATACAAAATCATTGACATTGATTAGGTTACCAATGTTGGTAAGGATATATGACCAATGTCGATAGGGGTAGTAGGTTCTTGAGAGGTTGCAAGAAGTTTTTTTGAGCTAGGAGGTGGATATTGGTCAGGTTTATGAGGTTGGGAAGAGTTGTAAGGGAGTGGGTAAGACTTAGGTGGGTCTAGACAGAGGGTTGGTATGTTTGAAGAAGAGGGAAATAGGTGAAGGAGTTTTAAAACTCATCCACAAGGAGAGTTAGGATGTTCATAAAATGATAAATAGTATAATATAAAGTAATTATAAAATGATTGTTTAAAGGAATTACAAAACATAGAGATATATTTAGCTAGTGAAATAGATTAATTTTAAGTGCCATACAAATGGTTATAATGAGGCATGATGAAGTAATAGGTGAATATAAATAAAATCATGTGTTATTGGTTCAAAATAATCCAAGCTCTAATTAGTATATCAATTCCTGATCTGGACTAGTTTATATAGAGTAATGGTAAACCTTGATGTAGAAAGTTGAATGCTAAAGCCTGTATGTGAATGACTGAGTTTTTTTTGACTTAAACATTAGCTTGGAATTTGGATTAAGTAACTGACATCGGTGATCCCATTGACATCAGCCATGGGTTGACCAATGTCAGTGGCATGAGAATAGGTAAAAGGGCTATTTTTAGCCTATTTTTTGTTAAGAAATAGTAGAAATGTGAGGTTAAGAAGGATGTAGTTAGTTAGGAATTTATGTTTAGGGTGAGAAAAAGTCATGGGTAGTTAGGATTAGGGGACTAATTCTTGAGGTGACTCATAGGGTAAGAATTAGTCTTAGGATGAGGTGGCTAGTTAAGGTGACATAAGTAGTTTTAAATTGACTTAATTAAATATTTTAAATTAATTAAATGTTAGGGGTGAAAACATGGGTTAGGAAGGCTAATTATGAAAATGGGCTCAAGGGGGGTTCAACACATGGAGTTATGCACATGTGTGACATAATTTTGGTGTCTAAAAAATCCTCAAGTTTTTCTATGTACACCTCCTCTTCTAAGTTCCTATTTATAAAAGTATGTTTGACATCCATCTAGTATACCTTAAACCCTTTGAATCTTGCATATGCTAGAAACAACCTGATTGCCTCCAACCTTGCTACTAGAGAAAAATTATCCTAAAAATCTACCCCTTAAACTTGTGCATACCAATTACATACCAATCTATCTTTTTTACTAATGACTTATCCATCTTCATTAAACTTGTTCCTAAATACCCATTTAATGCCAATGACATTCTTGTATTTAGACATAAGAACTAGTTGCCAAGTATCATTCCTTATTATTTGGTCCAACACCTCATTCATAACACCTATCCAAAACGTGTCTTTGCTTTCCTATACAAGGTTTTTAGGTTCAATTTTAGACAATAGATAAACATTCTCTTGATTTAGGTTACTTACTAGCCTTCTCCTTGTTTGCATACTTGCATCCTTTTGCCAATGATTTGTGATTCAGGATGATCTCTCTGAACTTGTCTTTAAGGACCTTTTGAATATTTTATCTCCTAAACTTATTATTATTCCTCATCAATCTATATTATTTCCTCTTCATTGCAGAAGTCCATATTCTCTAATGTGTCTTTTGATTGTAAGTGTGACTTCTTAGAACTTGTCTCATCAATATTCACATTGGTGTTTTCCATTATATTTTGCAACCTCTTATTATAGCATATAAAGGTTGATCCCACTAATGAGTATCATATGAATATACCTTCATCAGTCCTAGAATCAAACTTACCTAAGTCTTCCTCATATTTTTTTTATGAATCATTTTTTTCCAAAGACTCTAAAGTGTTCCACATTAGAAGGTCTACCTTTCCATAGCTCATAAGGTGAATTGTTACCATTATTCCTTATCTATATTATATTCAAAATGTAGACTGCATTGCTTATTTCCTCTCTCCAATATCCATGAGTTAACATTGACTCATTTAGCATAGTTTTTGCCATTTCTTGAGTTATCCTATTCTTTCTTTCCACTACTCGATTCTGTTGAGGTGTCCTAGCTACTGAGAGTTGTCTACTTATCCCATAGATCTCATAGAAGTCATTAAACTCATTAGACCAAAAATATCTTCCCCTATAATATCTTAGGTACTTGATCTTACCATTCTTCTCATTCTCAAATACAACCTTGAATCCCTTGAACTTATGAAGAGATTCTAACTTTTCATTCAAGAATGCTACCCAAGTCATTATTGTGTAGTCATCTATGAGTAACATGAAGTAGTTATCTCCTTGAATACTTTGGGTTCTATTAGGCCCAAAGAGATCATTATGTACTAACTCTAAAGGTTTTATAGTAGATTAATCCTTGGATTTTAACCTTATTATAACTTGCTTACCATGTTGGCATGCCTTTCAAAGGGTGTTTGTAGGTTTGGTGATTTTAATCATATTCTCATAAACTTCTTAGAGCTTATCTTAACCATATTATCAAAGTTTAGGTGGCCTAACATTATGTGCCATAGCTAAAATTCATACATATTGATCATAAATCATCTCTCCTTCTTTATCTCATTTAAGACATATAGATTATTCTCAGTCCTCTTAGCATTAGCAATTAGTCTTCCTAATTTAGCTCTCCTTATATCACACCCTTTATCATGAAATGCTAGTGTGTGTCATTGGTTACACATTTGACTTACACTAAGAAGATTATGTTTCAAACCTTACACATATAACACATTCTTTGTCTTGGTATTCTACTTATACAAATTTAAGATACCCTTGCCAACTATATTGGTGATCATTTTATCTCCAAATATTATTATTCATGTCATATTCTTCTTCAATGAGATAAACTTGATCTTATCCCTATCATGTGAATTTAGAAACCACTATCTATATACCATTTCATTCCTTCATCTTGGATGTGAATTTTAGTATGATCTATCATATATTCTTCTCATTTAGTCTTCTACTCCTCCTTCACCTTGTCCACATGGTCTAACTTCTTGATCTACTTATCAATGGAATCACCATATAACATTTTATCTTGATTGATCTTCCTAATATGCCTCATCTTATAATCCCTTGTAATATGTCCTCTCTGATCATAATTATATCACAATATTCTAATTATAATATTAAAATAGACATTCACCCTATTCCTCTATGAGGAATTGATTCTTGCATAATGTCTACAATCCATAGCTATATGTCCATATTGATTGCATGAGAAATAGTAATCATTGAATTAATTCACATACCTTATCTATTTGATGTTTAATTATTCACCTATACCTTTATTATCTCTTGAATAAGTAAAAATATTCTTGACTTGATGATCAATTTGAGTCGCATATTTGAGATTTTATACATAGGTCTTTGAGGTCTGACTCTCCTTGTTTTCCTTTTGGTCTTGTTTAAATCCAAGACCTGTCTTGTGAATTAGAGACATTTGTCTATTTAAAATATCACCAAGGACTTTATTACTCTTTTCAAATTTATAATGTGTCTTTAACTTTAATATTGCCTAATCCAATTCTCCCTTTAAGGACTCTATTTATATTCCAAACTTTATGCATTCTTCCTCCTTGGTCTTATGACTTGTAATGATAATTTCAATCTAAGTTTCTAATTGTTTGATGATATCCTCATAAATCTTAACCAATGATTTTAGTTTCTTATTCTTCCTTCTTTGGAACTTTAACTCCTCTTGAGCACTCACCAATTCTACCTTAAGTTTTACTTTAGCTTCTTCTTCATATGATTCTTCATCATCAATAAGACTTTTCCATTCTGAAAAAACCTCATTGTCTACTTTTATATCCATGAATAAGGTTTTATTTCTATCATGATCATTAATTTCATTATCACTATCAAATGTATTTATGTCACTTACACTAGATGAGCTATTATCTTCTTTGGTATATAAAATTCTCTTGTTCTTGAATGACCCTTTTTTACCTTCATACTTCCTAAAACCCTTTTTTCTCCTATCAAGATTATATACCTTCTTATCATCACCATTATTTTCATCATGTTCTCCATCATGCTCATTCTTATCCTTCTTAGGACATTTAGATGCATAGTGACCAATCTTACCATAGTTAAAGCATTTGAATGTTAGCTTTCCCTTATACTTACTTGATCCTTTCCTTAGTTTTCTAACAAACATGTATTCTATCTTATCATCATTAATATCTATTTCAACATCATACATGAACTTTTTACCTTATAAAATTTTCTTAGCTTTGAATGCAACTTCTTTCTTAGAGTGTCTTCCATCACTTGTTCTTATTTCATAGGTAGTCAAGATGCCATGAAGCTCATCCATCTGTAGTTTGTTAAGATATTTGATGTCAGGGATATCAATACCTTTTTTACTATTATTTATTCTTCTAATTTCTCTCCTAGGCCTTTGATAACATTTACCACTTCATTTACTCTTAATAGATAAGATGAAAATTTTTCATCCTCCTTTATTCTTATACTTTCAAACTAACTTTCGATGGGTCTGTAACTTTTCCAACTCAACCTTGGTGTCTCCTTCAAAGATGGTATAATTTTTTTTCCAAATCCATTTGGATATATCATAATGAATGAAATTTATAAATTCTACCTCTGAAAGACCACAAAAGATGACGTTTATTTCTTTATAGTTTTTTTCACTTGCCTTCTTCTCTACTATGTCAATTGGTGGTGTAGAAGGTGGAGTGAATCCATCAATAACATATTACCATATGTCATATCCTAAATACATTCAACAGGTCTTCATTTTGATGATATAAAATTTATAGTTAGGCCCACTAAAGAGAGGAGCCTTATTGGTTGAGAAACCTCCTTGTACTTGATGACTAGACATGCTTATGATTCTAGGATCTACTTTAAGCTATTAGGCATGATTCAAAGGACCAAGATATAATACCAATTATTAGAAGCACAATAACTAAGATGGGGGCATGAATATTTATTTTAAAAATTTATTTCTTTGTAATTTGACATTCCTTGAACCATCAAAGCAATATAATGATATAACAATCCATAAAGAATCATTCACATGAACATAACACAAGAAAACACACATATGAGTGGGAAACCCTCAAGGGGAATAAAACCCACTATGATATCTAAGAATGGACTAAAATCCTATAAAAAAAATTAAAATTTTGTTGAGCACCAATTCAAATTGGATCACCAACCCCAATATAGTCAAGCACCCATTTGACTAGGCTTTAACAAGGACCTACTTGCAAGGAAGCACCAGCGCCCTAAGTGCCTCAGTACCAACTCAACCACATCATAAATTTTGATCACCATACCTATTATCTACTATTATGGTCTCATTTCAAGACCTTATTCTACTCAAACATGCAATATTTTATTTATGTATGTTATACACACTTATAAATAGGCCTAAACTACCTTGTATATATACAAGTCTCATGGTCACACACCTTCAAAATCTTAGGTCAGCCATATAATAGGTATTATAACATATTATTAACAATATTAAAATTAAATTTGGACTAATTTTGGTTTTTAACAACTCAATTAAGCCTTATTTCTCTTTTAGGTCTCATGGAGACCTACTTGCATTAGATCTATCCTCTTAGCATTAAAGTTTGATCTTCTTGGTCCTAGATGGCTTTCTCCAACACATAAAAACATTAAATAAATTACTAAATGACCTCTAATAACCTCTTTGATGATTTTTTAGACCTGTATCTTTCTTTCATACCATGAAAACTCCTTTAGGACAAACTACCCTATTGGACCTAAGTACCTTAAAAGTCTATATTGTAAAATGAAGCTTAAGCATACTTAAGCTACTAAAATATAACAAATGAAACATTTAAATAGGTTCTCCTTGAACTTAAGGTAATCATCAAATTCTTGAAACACTTTTAATTAGGAGATAAATACTCAATGACATCTATGTAACTCACTTAGAACTATCAATTTACCTTAAAACTTAATCATGGTGAACTAGACATACAACACCTATGTAAACACTTGTCATGACACCTGATGGAGGTGAATGGTCCTATTAGATATTTAATACATCTTAAGATATAAAATTCATATTTTTAATGTTAATATTGGTCTTTTAGACTAATTTCTTGACCTTATATCATATAGTCTTATCTAAACTAGATAGGTCATCTTGTGAGCAACTTTTTAACATATTCACTAACCTCCAAAAATTATTCCAAGCATGAAAATGACTTAAAATTCATAACTAAACTCATCATGTGATTTTTTACATTAATATGATAGGATCAGACCCTCAAATCATCTTATCATCTATGCCTAGGTTTTATGCTATTTACATCAATAGATTTGTCTATGATTGGCTGAATTAGATGACCAAATTAGAAAATTTGAAGGATAGAAACTATCCAATCATGGAAATGAAAAATTAGTCTCTATCTTCTTCACCCATCCATTTTATTTTCTTGACTAGTACAACTTTTGAGATCTACTATAGTTTTTTGATAAACAAGCCTATACCTATGCATTTATTCTCTCATCTCATTAACCATCACTACCTAGAGGCACATAAGAGAGTTGAATACAAGATACAATATCTTTTCTAGTCATTTTAATCCATTTTGATCTGATTTGAACAATATCTTTCACATCAGGTCCTTAATAGGGTTTTAGGGAGGTTTAACATAGGTTTTGGTGTTAATGATTGTTCATATTATACTACCCATTGAATCCAAAACCAATGCCTAGAGATATTAGATAGGATCCTTACCTATCTCTCCTTAATATATTAGGTTCCTATATAGAGGTTACACATGCCAAAGAAAATTTGAAAGTGCTTCTTGGGTTTTGAGACCTCATTTTGTGAACTCAAAAAGACCTAAAACACTGATTCATGTAATTTAATTCAAACAATGACCTAAACCTTTATTAAAATTTATAAAAAACCTCATCTCACCTTTATCTATTCTCACATATGCATACTTGTTTTGAAATCTGATCTTCTTAACTTAGTAGGCTAGGAAGGCTCTAAAAGAGGTCTAGGTGTAGGCTTAGTTTGAAGGTCCAACCCCTATAGGGTGACCCTAAAAACTCTCATGAATACTCCAATGCCTCACATACATGATAAAATAATTACATACAAATTTAACATGCATGTGTTCATTAATTTTCATGCACATATCTCTTTAAATCATGATTAGGCTCATCACTAGAATTATGCATTTTGACATCAATGACGTCTACTTTCATGTAAACATAAGACATTAGTGGCCTTAAAATTATCTCTTTTTATTTCTCTCATGACATCAATTTCTCATGAAAACACTCTCTTAATGCCCCTTATCACATCACACATTGAAAACTATGCTTAGTCACCTTTGTCAGCCACCTTCACAAGATGTACCTTTGACATCAATGACAATACTCAACATGCATTACTTCACATAATTAGACAAGAAGATATGAACTAAAAATAAAATTGGAAATATTTATTTCAAAGGAAAATACAATATTCAAACCAGTAAGGCTTTGTCATACCAGGTGTGGATCCCTTTACAATGCCAAAATGGAATGCATATATAGAGCATAGGAGAGGAGAAGAGAGGAGCTGAAAGGTCACAAGGCCAAGTGTTAAGATGTGAAAAATATTTAAAATGTAAAATAAAGGAGTTGGAAATAGGTAATGGAGTCTTATTAAATAAGTTTCCATCTAAATTAATTCATTTTTGCTCAAGTTGGTTTAAAGACCCTTCACTATCCTTCTTGAAATTGTCTTATTTGATGATGAGTCCACTTGACTTTCTAAAATAACCATATAAGTGTGTGATACATAAAACCTGACTTGAGAGGGTGGAAACATGATTATTTTAGATAACTATGCACTCTTCTAATTGATAACCTCCCCTTGACACTTGTTATTCACTATTTGCAGTCACTAATTAGCCTTTTAGACCTCAATTCTCATATTTATCACTTGGATGACCCATATATGTTCAAGGAGTTTCACTATAGAAGTATTAAACACATTTTTTAAACCTCTTTTCCTTCCATTCCATTATGTAGACCTCAAAATGACCCTAAAAACACTTCTCATCTTCCAACTAGATAGTCACTCTCATTGTCATTGTCTTATTTGGGACTACTTACAATGACCAATTGAGCAAAGGAGTTTTCATGAATAATTTATGTAATAAATAGGTATGGAGAGTTGAAATACATCTCTACACACCTCCCATAATGGTTTCATCTATTCATTCCCTTCTACACATGTAGAACAACTCAAATCTTGTAAGAAACATTGAATTAGGTATGTATATATAAGTGAAAATGTAGATAAATTGGATGTCAGGGATCTTGTCAGAGTGATAAACATGTCCAAAATAATATCAAGGCTAATTGGCTACTTATAAATGCACATTCATTCATTTGTTTCTCCATTAGGTTCATATAAATGTTTTATGAGGGGTTTAGGTCATGTAGATTCTTAGCAATGATTAATAAAATATAAACATTTAAGCTTAAAAAATCAATTGAGATCAAGATAAGGACTCCCCTCAAATATCACTATCTAAATTAGGCACCATGCACACCATCCGTATAAATATGAGCAAATGAAAATGGCTTTTGAGCTCCTTCTAGGCATTCTAGGTACCCCTAAGAGGAAAATAGGCCAAAATGACCAATTTAAGATATTTATATGCAAACCAATAGGTCTTATCAACCTTATAATCCTCCCTAAATTCTCTCTCATGCTGTGGAAAGATATTTTAGTCATATGAATGAAGTTATATGCCATGAGGGTTTAGGCTTAGTAGGCTTAGACTATATTTTATGTGTATATGACCACCTATAGGTGATCATAGTGAATTTAAGTGTTCCTCAACAATTTCTAATCTAAAATAAACCCTCAACATCTTCCCACAATCATTCAATTCTCCATCATTCATCTTCTTTCCATTCATGTGTAAGGTCTACAGGTTTTGTTACCCATAGAATTCCCTCTATTTATGATAAAATAGTGGGCATTCACACTATTAGTGTGACTCAAATGAGACTATATAGGTATTTACTAGGTTATCAAGACCATCCATACAAATTTAATAAGTTAGATCATGCTCCAAGATCCCTATACACCTCAAACTTCCAAAATAAGCTACTAGGACTATGCACTGTGGTAATCCATAGATGTGAATGGTTAACTAAGTATAAGGTTAAAGCTATTTTTTCTCTATTTCTTTGCATATTTAGATCTCATGAAATATAGTATGACCATTATGAGATTTATCTCAACACGTTCATCCATATTTCACCATTTATATAAACCACCCATGCATTCCTCAATAGCTTGAGCTAGTCTGTAATATAAGTCTAACTATAGGTATAAATTATATGGATGAAGGGATTCTTGTAGGTAATGGTAAGTGCTTGAACACTATGTTTAACCCCTCTATTTATTATTAATATTAAATATGATCATCCTTACACTTTAATAGATCAGTTTTGCCTTCATAGCATGCTACCATCCCTTTATCATCAATGTATTGTAGGTCTACAAGTTTTCAAAGTTCAGTTGGGCTTAAAGGCACTGTAGTTTTTGAGTATTTCTAATGAAAACTTGACTGAGTTAAAAACATATTCACCATCATCTTATCTTGATTTTAAAACTCCCTCTACATCTCAAGATGTGATCTATAGGATTAGGCTATAATAATGGAGCCATAGGGCTTACTTAGACCTCATCTACTTTGACTAACAAATGACATTTATTGAGATAGAATCTCTTCTTTGGAGAAGTTAAGGTAAGCAATGCCATTTTTAAATGTTTCTAAATATATACATTTGAATGTGTTAATGAAGGATTTGAGTTCAATCTTAACTAGGTTCAAAGACTCTAGACCTTCAATCTAATCTCAAACCTATCAAAGCTTTGTCATGACATCTAAATATTTCATCAATACTAGGTTCAAAACTTGCTTCTAACTAGATATAGGTGACATTCATAAGGAGGTGTTTCACTAAATTTTGTCTATTTTAAGTCTAAATGAAAAGAGAAAAAAGGATGGGGATAAGTGATTAGAATGAACCTCAATTTGGTTTACACACCATATCCAAATGTTGCAATCGCTCCTCTTTGGCTATGGAAGACTACCTGCAAATAAGAAAGCACTACCACAAGATGTTTGTTAGTATATAAATGAGTGGGTTGTCAATCTACACACTTATTCTAAGAAGTGTGAAACTTCCCTAGAGATGACAGTCCACTTTTGAGAGATAAAATAATAATAAATAACTAAAATAGAGGTAAAGAGAGAAAAAATTACAATTTTTAACAAATTGTACATAACAAGAAGTGATAAGGTATAGGTGAGGTACTATGTTTATGTTTTAGAAGTCTGGGTATGTTTTGAAGAGGCTAGGGAATCCATATTCACTAATGTCAGTAGGGTAGTGACTAATATAGATTATACTTTTGAGGTCGGTAGTGATGACTGATGTCAATTAGGATGTCAAGGTCGATAGGGGTAATAATTGTTTAGGAGCTTGTAGAAGGTTTTCCTAGGTCTAGGAAATGGTTTGGCTCAGGTTAGGGAGGTTGAAATAGTTATGAGATGGATATCATGGCTTGGTTAAGTCTGGTCAGAGGTTTGGTATGTTAGGTAAAGGGGAAATAAGCAAGGAAACTTTGTAACTCCCTCATGGGGTATGGTCAAAAGTGCATAAAGCAGTGCAGTGTAGATATAAAGAAATAGAAGAATAAATATTTAAATGACCTATAATATCAATGATATACTTAGCTATGGTGGTAATTGAATGATAAGTGCCAGGTTAATAGTCCCCATCAGGGATTCCAAACCCAAGTGCCTAAATAGATAGAAAAAGTGGGTGTTGGTCTTTAAGAGCTCAGTTGTTGATTGTGATTGACTTACGGAGGGTGATTGTAAGCGTAGATGTCAAAAAATAAAATGTCAAGAGCCTAAATGAGAGTAATAATTGATTTTCTTAATTTTTTTGACCTAAACTAGAGGTTGAAGTTTGGCTTATTTTATTGACATCAGTTATCCCATCGATGTCAGTAGTGGGTTGACCAATTTTGGTGGCTCTAGAATAGGTAAATGTTTCTATTTTTGGCCTATTTTCTATTTTTTGTGCATGCCAAGTGTGACACCCATTATAAAATGGTAAAAATAAGAGGTTGAGATGGAAGTAATTATTTAAGAATTTAGTTTGGAAGTGGGAATAAGTCTTGGGTAGTTAGGATGAGGGGACCAAGTCTTGAGGTGACTCATCAAGGGAGAATTAGTCATAGGGTGAGGTGGCCAGGTAAGGTGTAAATAGGAGTTTTTAATTAACTTAGTTAAGTATTTTATTAATTAAATATGTGAGGTGTAAAAGTATGGGTTAAGGAGATTAATTTTTATTATTAAAATGGGTTAGGGGGTTTTAACACAAGGAGTTACGCACATGTATGTGACATAATTTTGGTGTCCACATTTTCCCCTTTTTATCATGTAATTTGTACTAACATGTTACAAGATAAAAAATATGAGTTAGATGCTTTAAGTATTGGATGAGGTATTCCCCCTCAAAATTGGAATTGATCGAGGAGAAATCAAAATCAGGTACTAGTTTGATAAAAAGGTAATTGGGTGAATGGTGGTGAATTGAGAATTAGTTTGTATGTGTAGGCCACAACAAGCTATAGTTGACAAAGTCAAGAACATGCAAGGTTAAAGAGGACTCAGATATAAATAACCCAAGCACATCTTGTAAGTGATATTTGATAGGTCAAATAAATCAAAGTTGTAGCTCTAATGGTCAATGTGTCCTAGGTATCTGAGGTAGGAAGTGCCCCTAAGAAATACAATAGGTTTGAAGGTGACAAGATAGGTTTGGTTTCCATCCACAACACCTAAAATACATGTGTGTGCATAATATCTAACTATAGTGGAATAGCCTAAGTGGTCAAGACAAGCAATACAAAGGTGGTGTGAAAGGGTTAATGAGTGAGGAAATATTTGTGATCTTCAAGCAAAGTCATTGAGGGTGAATATTTAAGTGATATTCAATGTCATTTTGTCATGGTTGTGGGAGATATATGGTATCCCTAGTTTCCCCAGTGTATGGGTAAGGTTTGAAAAGTTGGGGGTTTAAAAATAGTATTATAATGGTGATGATATTAGTTAGATGTGCCAATATTGGTAATATAAAGTGTTGACATCAATAAACCTAGGGAAATTCTACTAAAGTCGGTAAGCATAAGTACTGATGTTGGCAGGTTAGGTTAAGAATATCGATATTAATAATTGAGAAAACCTAATAAAAGGGGTTTTGGTTGTAGAAAAAATCATTTTAAAATTTTTGATATGATAACCAATAGAGTTTGATATCTATTTGAGATGGCAGTGCAAGGAGGGGACCCAGTGGGAGGCACATGACTACAGGAGCCAGCAATGCTAGCTAGGAGGAGACAGAGAGATGAGGTAAGAGCCTAGACTACTTTGATTTGGTATTTGTAATTTTTAGGTTAAATGAGAGGTGGAATTGTAGAAAACCTGAGTGAAGGGGTAGAAAATATGATATGGTAGGCATAGGATACATTACGGGGATTTGTGGGTAGGTTTTTAGGGGAAATGGGAAAGGTTGGTTCTGGGTTGTTTAGCCTTAAGGTTGAACTAGTCACCAATGTCAATGAGGTCAACTAACATCAACTGACATGATACTGAGGTTAACCAACATCAATCAATACAACATCAAGGTTAATAGTTTTCTATTAATGTCAGCCTTGATTTAGACAGATAAAGCATCAACATCAGCATTAATGTCGATGTCAGTGACTATAGAAAAGTAGCATAATAGGAGAAAGAGTGAGTTTTATATCTCCAGTGGAAGTAGTCAACCAGCCTAATGGTTGAGCTAGCCTTAGAATACCCCTCATCATCTGAGTGCTACCTACATAGCCTAGTTTAGGGCCTCATGCCAATGTAGTTCTCCTAGAACCTAGGAAAGAGATCTAAAAAGTTTTCTTTTTAGGGGAAAAGGTAAGTTGAGATAGTTGGAGAGATCTAAGGATTAAAATATAGGTCTTAGTGTTAAGAGTCAAGAATATAGGTAGGGAGGCCTAGAGCTAGAATAGGCAGGTAGGCCTAGGGTAGAGAGAGAGAGGTAGTGAATCCTAGGGTAGAGAGAGGAAATGAAGCCTATGGTGGTTATTAAGGTGGGTATATGGCTGAGCTAACCTTAGAAGACCCCATGTCAACTGAGTGTTACTTACATAGCTTAGTTTAGGGCCTCAAACCAATGTAGTTTTCCCAATGAGAAGGGAAAAAGGTGATGATAGAGTAGATTAAAAGGGATGTGACCAGAGTTTTTGGTGTATGGATGTAGGTGAGGATGGAGCTTACACTATGAGATCATCTACTGAGGTTATTGACATGTATGAGGAGAGATGTTACTCTAGATGAGTGGGAGCATATGGTGGCTATGGGTTTAGAAGGAGTGTGATAGTACTATTGATTCATGTAAGATGTGTCTCTGATGATTGATTTGATTAAGAGGTGGGATAATACCACCAACATCTTCCATCTACTGACTAGAGAGTTGATAGTTATGCAAGAGGATGTATATAGGATTTTGAGGCTACCACTTTATGGTGAAGAGCTCTTTGCATGCTTGAGAGAGGAGAATGATATACACATGGTCACTTTATATGGAGAGCATGTCAGTGAGGTGACCAACCACTCTATGAGTTTTGTATATGAGCCACTCTATATGGTTGATTAGGAGTAGCATCATTTGAGCATCCTTATGATGATAAATATAATAGTATATGCATTACTAGATGTAGACAAAAAGAGATTTCTAAATGCTTTGATAGGTGTGCTTATATAGATGATTGAGTAATAGACCATTTTTTTCCTAGGGTCTAGTATTTTTGGCATAGTTATATAGATAGATATGGGGTTTGAGGTTGCATTAGTGATACATTTTATGTGCTGATCATCTACTGCACTATTGGGCATATGAGCACATCATGGTCACATGACCACTGGGATTACCTACCACTATCTTGGTTGGCTTCAGGGTTGGATTTATATGGTAGAGAGATGGGATGGCATAGACCTGAGTGAATGGCATTATATGAGACATTACCTACTATAAGTGCATGATCAAGGGCTTGATCCCTATATATATCATTTAAAGACCATATCTGACATATCTAGTTTATAAAGGGTAGGTAGAGTTCTTATTGGGTTATAGAGCTCATTATGGGTCAAGGGGAGATGGGCTAGTGAGTTAGATATGGTTCCCATGGCACGTGTCAGGAGGTAGTTTGGACTATTATAGGATATTTTTCTTGCCTTCCCTTGATACAAGAGGGATGACATAGAGTAACCCTTACCATTGCCCCAGGAGATCGATGGGATAGATTTTGAGGACCTACCAACAAGGATAGGTGTTGTGGATATAGGGTGTACAATGATCTACACAGCTTGTTGGGTAGGGTTACATCTGGTGGTGGAGGTCAGGAAGCCACCACTAGATTTATAGGGGTTGGTCAGAGAGATGGATGCAGTACTATAGGCTTGAGATACTATAGTACAGGCTCAAGATGCAATAGTGTAGGCTCAAGAGATAGCCCATGTAGAGGTTTTATCCTTATAGGGGTATGTGGTGATGTTGTAAGGTTAGATTGGGGATCTATAGGGTCAGGTTGCAACACTACAAGGCTAGGTGATTATTTTATAGGGTTAGGTGACTATAGTGACAACATAGAGAGATAGTCTAAGAGTAGCAGGCCAATCTACTCCACCACCATAGGGACTATTACAGGTTGGGCCATCATCAGGTGCTATGGGTCCTCCACAGACTATATCTATGCTAAGGTATTCAACTGCTATAGATGATATTGCTTACTATGAGAGGGAAATTAGATAGTTCCCATAGATACTAAGATATTCAATGTTTAGAGAGTAGGAGAGGTTGATGTCACGTGTGATGGCTTCAAGCTTATGTCAACGTAGATGGAAAGAGAATGGTGATAAAACTGCCTCCTCATTACCACATGCAGAGCCATGAGGACCCTATATATCAATGTTTATCATTTTCTATTTATATATGTTACATGTATATCGACATGTGAGCTGAAGATATGAGATGTACATTTTGAGAGAGATTTATGATGTTATGATGATGTAGATTATGAACATTTATTTTTATCACATATTATATATATGAGATGTTCATTTATTACCATGTGGTTATTTGAGATGCATTTCTTGTGATTATGATGATGATATGGATGATGTTCATTTTATGCTATATTAATTTGGATGTTAATGTCAATCATGTTATTTGAGTTAGACTAGCCTTTCCCATTTATGTGATGTTATATGCATTGTTGATTGGTTAGTTTCATCTTAGAATTTTTCCATATTTGTGATGATGTATGCTTAAAATGAATAGATTGATTAGGTTAATTTATTTCAACATTTTTCCATATTTGTGATGGTGTATGTGTAAAATAAATAGGTTTGTTATGTTAGTGTTGGTATGACATTGTTTCTTCATCTCAAATAGAGATATTGACATGTGATTGAGATGGTAAAATAAAGAGGTAGAATGCTCGTGAATTGGCAAAGACCATATTATAGAACATAAATAGGCTTAGGAAAATGAGCCTCTTTCATGACTTATATCTTTAAACCATTATGTTTTTCAGAGAAGCATCATGTTTAACTTATGTTAAGTGACCTTCATAGTCCCTTGAAAGAATATAAGGGGAAAAGGGTAAAATGAGGGAAAATGTTTAGATATCATAACCTACCATGTAGAAATGATATGTCCCTTTTGTGGGTGACCTGAGAGCTAATATAGGCAAGTCCATGACTTAAAGTTTTTTTTGTGTGTGTAAGCCGATCAATGCAAGAAGCCTAAAATGAGATTTTGTATAAGTTAAGGTCATGCAAAGAGGTGAGGATCACTTTTCATTTATTTTTCCCTTTTATAACAAATCATGGCTTATCCATCCTTCAAGGGAGTGGTCTAAGCATTTGTTTTTAATCTTAAATAGTTGTCCTTCAAGGGAGCAGTCTATTGATAGTATCAAAGGGAAGTTATGTAGTTGTCCTTCAAGGGAGCAATCTATGTTGAAAATCATGACCTAATATTTTATAACTTTTTCATATATCCCATTTATTTATTTATATTTTCTTTTAGTCATGGACAAGACTATAGAGGCTTAAGAGTTTGCCACTATGAGGATAAAACCATACCACTATGTAACTTATCTAAGTGTATAGGAGTAAAGGTGAAGAGAAAGGGAAATGAATGGAATAGGGATGCTCAAGGGATGAGCTCAAGTTAAACATGAAATGAAGTGACATTGGTTTAACAAAAGAATGGTCAGAGGTGTAAGGCATTTAAAGGCTCAGGTTCTAGCCTTCTTTCAAGAGAAGACAAGTGATAAGTTATTGAACCATATTTGTGAGTTATGATATAAGGTCCAAGCTAATTAGGAGCAAACTTGCCCCATTTTATTTTCTCCATGTTCCTCACATGTTGATTTTATTTTAATATGAGATCTCCTATATTGAAATCTTGCTCTTTGAGGTTTTTTTATAAGCATGTTTGATTCGTTATTGATAGATTTGGATGTGGTTGAGGGCTATGAGACAACATTCACCAAGCAATCTAAGTTGGGCCAAATGTTCTTGGTGAAAGTCATCGTTAGTAAGTATGTAATGTAGAGAAATGTGAAGAGAAGGAATCTGGACCTCAAGTGGCAAAATAGCCTCTATCCCATATACCAATTAAAAAGGTGTAGCACCTATAAGGGTTTGAATGCTAGAGTAGTAAGCCCATAAAGCAAAAGGAATGTGTGTGTGCTAATCCTTTCTCGTATCATTGACTACCTTCATGAGAGTTTTGGTTAAAGTTTTGTTATAAGCTTCTACCTATCTATTATATTAGGGGTATTATGGTGATGATAAGCTTAATTTGATTCCAAAAACATCACCAAGACCTTGAATATTCTTGTTTTTAAAAGACTTTCCATTATCAGTCATAATCTTATGAGGTACACCAAAATGATAGATGATGTGATGGTTAATGAAGTCAAATTTTTTTAAGCTTTGTGGAGATGAGAGGGATAGCCTCAACCCACTTGGTGAAGTATTCAGTGGTAGTAATGATATAATGATGATAGAGTGATGAATAAGGGTTAATCTCTCTGATTTGATCTAAGCCCCATTAGGAGAAGGGATAAAAGTCTTTGGCAACATGTGATGCATGACTGAAAATGTGAAGGAGGTTAATGTGTTGTTGACACTTGACACAATGCCATACATAATCAGCACAGTCTTGATGAAGTGTGGACCAATAATAGCCAAGTTGAATAATACATTTAGAAACTATGTGACCATTAAAATTCCCACCACAAATCCCATCATATACTTCTTTAATAGCAAAGGGAGTCTCAGTACTAGTTAGGCATCTAAGGAGAAGACCATCAAAACTTTACCTGTAGAGAAGTCCCCCTAGTGTAGTGTGATGAGAACATGTTTAATGAAGGCCCATTTCCCATTATTAGAAAGATAAAGAGGGGTAATAGAGAAGGAAAGATAATTTGTGAGTTATTTTTACTATAAGTCTTGTGGGTTGGTTGTTACATTTCTCAAAATAGAGGATGTTAGTTGAAACATAGCAGGGTAATGTTAAGTGATGCATGGTGACATAGATTCTCAAAGAGGAGGATAAAGAGGGTATGTGTGAAATAAGTGAAGCTATCATGTCAACAAATTTTTTTATAGATCGAGGAACCATTTTCAAGAGATAAGAGTCAAATGATACCAAGAGTGTATCTACACGATGTTTAGATCATTATAAAATTTCATTTTTGCATAGGTAGGAACCATTAACATGGTTAACTACTAGCGTAGAATCACTAAAAATGGTTATGGATTTGATGCCCAAGAAGAGAGCTATTTGAATTCCTAGAATCAAAACCTCATATTTAGGCATATTATTAGTGCATTCAAAATATAGTTTAAATGACAAAGGCATAGGCTCATTGCCTAGACGAATAAGAATGAACCCCACAACCCCACCATGCTAGCATTTATATCCATCAAATAAAATCATCATTTGATAGGAGATGTCATTAGTGGAGAGTGTTGAAATAGATTTGTTAGGGAATTCAAGGTTTGAATGTTGATTTTTAGGTAAAGGGGCAGTAGCTAACTGGTCAGTGATTGTTTTCCCCTTAATATATTTTTGATAAATAAAATCTAAGTCAAATTTAGGAAGAATCATGAGCCACCAAGCTACACGTTGGTTGTGATATGGTTTGGAATTCATGTATTTGAGAGGATCAGTATGTGTGACCAAATAAATTTTATGATTTAAGAGATAATGGAAAAACTTAAAGGTAGAAAAGACTAATGCAAGTCAAAGTTTTTTAGTATGGGTATATCGAGTCTCATAATCAATAAGTGTGTAGCTTATGTAATAAACCACCACTCTTGATGTTGCTAATCTCGATGTGCAATCATAGCACCTAGAGAATGGTCTACGGTAGAGATGTCTAGGTAAAAAGGTTGATTTTCCTTAGGTAAAATAAAAATCGATGGGAAAAGGAGGTATTGTTTAAGTGTGTCAAAGGCTTCTTAGAAATATATATTCCATTATAAGGAGACATCCTTTTTGAGAAGATGGTGAAAGGTTTGGCAGTGATCTGACAACTGGGAAATGAAGTGTCAAATTGACTAAATTTTTCCTTGTAAGCTATGGAGTTGTTTAATATTAGTAGGTGGAGTTATTTCTAGGATTGCTCTAACATTAGTAGGATTGACCTCAATACCATGGAGATAAATGATAAAACCTAAGAGTTTACTGAAAAGAACACCAAAGACACATTTTGTTGGGTTTAGTCAAATGTTATATTAGAAGAGATGAGTGAATATGGTTTTGAGAATTATCAAGTATTCTTGATGAAGTTTAGACTTGTCAAGTAAGTCATCCACATAATCTTCCATAATTCTATGTAGGAGATCATGGAAAATTTAAGTCATGGCATGTTGGTAGGTTACACCAGCATTCTTCAGGCCAAAAGGCATGACCTGATAATAGAAAGTCCCCCATGGGGTAATAAATATTATCTTGTATTGATCTTTAGGAATGACTGGGATTTGATTATATCTATAAAATCCATCCATAAGTGATAACATATCATGTTTGGCCATTAGATCAATAATTTGATTGATACTAGGCAATGGGAAATCATCTTTTGGATAGGTAAGATTTACATCATGATATTCAGTGCAAATATGGGTTCCCTCAATAGCTTTTGTGATAGGAAAAATATTGGAAATCCATTGCGGGTAGTTGATAGGTTGGATAAAGTTAATATAAAGGAGGCATTAGATCTCTTCTTTGACAAAGAGAGTGATACAAGGATGCATCTTGTGAAGCTTTTATTTAATGATTTTAGCATCTCGATTGGTGACAATGTTATGGGTGATGATAAAGGGGTCAATACCAGGCATGTCATTATAAGACCAAGTAAAGGCTTTGCTATGGTCATTAATAAATGTGGTATAATCAACTTTCTAAGAGGAATCTAAAGATTGGCTAATCTTGAGGATGTGTGGGTTGTCATGGGAGGGCAAGTTGATGTCAATGGTTGATTAATTTAACATAGCTTAGATTTTAGATGGGAGTGATCATTGGATATAAGAATCATCAGCACCCATGTAGGTGAAAATTAAATCATCATCTTGACATTAGATAGTGTTAATAGTGGGATAATCTTCATTAATTATTTCAAGATGAATGAGAGGAAGGGACCTTGTTTCCTTACCTTGACGATAGGTGAGATGCCCCAAATAGATGGAATTTATTGAAAAAAAACTAGGAGGTATAGATACCTCTAATTTGGTAGGTGATTGTGGAGAAGGGAAGACTGCTTTTTTGACAATTGGTTCATGATAGGTTTTAGTGAGTTTATTTGGTTTGTCATATCCCACCCCATGCCTCTTTTTGGCATTTTCAATGGTGTTGCTAGTAGGATAGTCAATAGGCATATGGAAACCTTTTTCATAATGACCCAAACCAAATCCTTTCTAAGCACACCTATAGATATAGGTGTGAGTTAATCTAGGGTTACTCAGGAAAGAGAAGTCACATGTAAATGGTTGTGGTGAAGAAGATGGATTGTTGACAGTAGAAGCTTGATTAATTCCCCCATATGTGAAATTGGTTTGAAGGTTAGGGAGCACGTAAGGGATGACTATCCTAATATAGGGATCATAATTTGGGTGAATTTGAAGCCTTCCATACTCTTATGGAGTATATAACATGTCAAGCATCAACAAATGATATTTACTGAGTGATAAACATTGAAAGGTCTCCTCCATGGGATCTTTGTCAAGAATTTGTGTTGTTGGTATCTGTGTAACCATGGGAGTGGAGCTTTTGGAAGCTTTAGAAGAATCATGTGAGGAAGATGATGTTTTAAATGGGATGAGAACATCATTGGGACTATAGGTCATATTGCATGTTTTAAATAGAGGTGGGTCAACAGGTGTAACATGTACTTGTCCATCATGTTCAAACTTGAAACAATGGTGCAAAGTTGAGGGAACATATTCCATAGCATGTATCCAAGGTCATCTAAGAGTATGTTATATTATAACTCTCCTTACACAATATATAAAATCTCAAGAATTGTGCAGGGATCTACATGAATATATAAGACAATAGTGCCCATCATAGTAGCTATAATATCATTAAAGGAATGGAGTACCTATATCAGTTTAAGATGTGTAATTGTTAGGAAGGGCTAGCTGTTTATAGGAATGGGTGGAAATAATATTAATACTAGCTAACCCATCGATCATAACTCTCTTTATATGAGTTTGATCAATATATGTGGTAATGAAAAGGGTAAAATATTGATCTTTAAGGTGTTGAAGTGTAATTTCTAAAAGAGGTTCGAGATCATCTGATTGTACCTTAATTTCTTATAAATCACTAGTCAAAGTTTGACGGTGTTTGGATGAGTGATCCGGACAATAATTCGGATAACAATTTGGGTGATGGGTCCACCCCATTTGATGGCGGAACTTCCGGGAGCCATAACTTTTGCACCGTAGCTCCAATTGACTCGCCGTTTGAACCGTTGGAAAGATAATAATGAGGGGAATGTTGTGAGATGGTATGAGTTTAGATAAATGAAGTTTTACCCCCTAAAACCCAATAGAAGTGTCCCAAATTTCAATTTTATTAGTCTAGTTTAAAAATAGTAAGTTTCTAAAAATAGTAATTCCTCGAATTCTATATTGTTGTAAATCGTGGAAGTCGAACCAATTCATCTCCCTCAAGATTGGTGACCTTCCACATCCTCCCCACACCTTCAAAACATGTATAAATGAAGATGTAACCTGAAATGGAAATCAGACATCTCTTCTCAGAGATAAGCATATGTTTGGGTCTGCAATTTTGATAAATAAAACATCTCTTTTCAGAGATAGCATTATTTGAATTGTGTTATTCTTATTTCTTTGAATTATTTCAGCCAAAGCTTTTGAGTTTTGGATCAATGAGCTTTGGATTAACTCTTATAAAGACATTTTCATAAGAGTTTGGTGAAGTTGTTTCACCATTGATTTTTACATAACATCTGAAGATGTTATTTTAGGAACACCCAAAATGGAAATATTAGGATTAGTAGGGGGAGTTTCTTTGGTGAAGGGATGGGTCCAAGGTGTAGTGACCTTTAACTTAGCTTTATCTTTTTGGTTTTATGATCGTGTGGCCACATTAACTGTGGTGATTTGAAAAGTTTGTGAAGGAGGTGGTAAAGGGGTTATAATGACATCTTTGGGTTTGAATTTTAGTGGAATAGTAGGAGGCACTATATATTTCAAAGGTTTAATAATAATAATATTAACGATAATGTCATTAAAAAGAGTGTCAACATCAAAGTGTTGTTGAGTAACCGCTATGAGGGCATTATACTTCTTAGTATTGTGTGTAGGTGAATGATGATATAAACACACTTGTGTATCATCAAACCAAGATGGATTCATTCTAAGAGGACTATATGGATTAATGGGAGGAAAAGTTATTATTAAATATTACAATAATTGATGTAAGAAAAAGCTTTGAGAGCCTACAAGTGGGCTTGCACTTGTTGTACTAATAAAAGTGGACACCTTCTTTTATTTCAAAATTGGAAAGGTAATTTTATGTGGTGTCTTGTTTGGTGATGCTAGAGTTACGTGTTTTACTATCACTTTCTTAGTGTCGGATGTGAAAGGCCTACTAGATGGAAAAGGTAGGAGTGGAGGTAGATTAACCTTTTGTTTGGCTTGGTTAGATGATATTCTAACTAAATTAGAAGGGTACATCCCCAAAATGGATGGTAAAGTTGATGGTTGAAGAAGGGATCAGTGAGATCTAAGAGGCTTAAAATTCTTCTATATTTTAGGGTGAGATAATCCAACTTGTGGTAGATGATTTAATCTAATTTCACCTATAGATGAATTAAATTAGAAATTGGGCATACACCTAAGGCCCTAATCTACTATAATGTAACATATTATTATGAGGATGAGGGTTTTGACATAGATGGCTGAAATTATGGTGCTTTTGGTGAAAAAACTCTAGATTTGTCAAGGAATTTAAGTTAAAGGGTAGTAAGGGGATTGGTGGTAAATTTTTAAATTCGTTGTGTTGGATACAAAGTCTTAAGTCTATCTTAAAATGTCGCATGGTCAAGCTTCGTGGAGTCAAGAAATTCTAGACTTTTCACCAAATGTGAGAAGGGTTTTGATGAAGTTGATGTAGGCCTTATGGTTATGTCTTTAGAAAGCTACAGTGTTTTAGAAAGAGGGAAATTGTTGGTTTCTATTACTTTGGGCTAAAGACAAGAAAGAAATGCAACAGGGTCCTCTTCGATAGAAATGGAAGAAAAGACTTGGTCTGCCATGGGTGGAGGGAAGGTAGGTGAAGTAGGTTCCTCAAGATGGTAAATCATAGGTATTATAGCTCTCTCAACATGTGAGTGAGGCATGGGTAAAGGATGATCCTTCATAGGTAAAATAAGGGGTAAGTGTGGTTCAATTAGAGTAGGCACAATAGGTTTCTCATCTATTATGGGATTAGATGATATGGACTTTTCTAGGTGCAAAGCTGAAGTGGGTGGTTACTCTCTATAGGTGGAGGAGAGGTAGGAAAAAAAGGTTCCTCAAGAGGGTATAATGTAGGAATGATATTTCCTTCACAATGTGGTTGAGGAATAGGTAGGGTGTGGTCTTCAAGTAGTAAGAGGATAGATAATATTGGTGCAAATAGAATTGGGATTATAGGCTCCTCAAGTGGTAAAAGGAGTGGTAAAGGAGGATCTTCCTCTCAAGGGAAATAAATAGGTGAAATAGGCTCTTCTACCTGAGGAGGAAGAATGGGCAAAATAGATGACACTAAATATGAGATAGGAGTTGATGAAATAGGTGTCTCTTGTTGAGGGGCAGGTTAAACTAAAGATAAAGGAAAAACCATATTATCGCATGGACATTATGATCACCTGAGTTAGTTATGGATTGGAAAATATTTTGATTTGGTGAATGGTTAGGAAAAGGGTGTTTAAACACATACACACTTTGATTAGGAGGTGCATTAGGATTATCCAAGATGGTCTCACCTCTATCAAGCTTATCTTGAACAATGTTCTTGAGTGTCTTGCAATTATTAGAGTTGTGACATTTAACTCGATGCTAACCACAAAACTCATCTTCCTTATACTAGGTTGGGATAGGATGAGAAGGGTCAAAATGCATAGGAGGTTTAATTTGAGGAAGGGTTATGACACCTTGTTGCAATATTTTCTCCAAGATGGATGTATATGATTCCCCAATGGGAGTGTATTATCTTTATTCATACCATTATTGCAGTTTCTTGGTCAAATTTTGAGAATTTGAAGAATTCAATTGGTTTGTGGTTGTGGAAGAGGTTGACTTAATGACCACTAGATTGGTGGAGCCTTTAGCCTTTTGGTTAAAGGGAGAAGTTTTAGAGGAGTCATTTGACTTGGTGTTGGGATTCTTACTATGAAACTTGACTTTACCTTCATCAATAGTGTGAACCTCGAGTTTTTGTGTCATTGTAAAAGCTTCTTCAAATGTGCAAAAATTTTGTACCTGAAGTGTGGATGAGATATGCTTAGCACATGCCCTTGATAAAATATCAATAAGCTTAGGTTGGGGTAAGGAGAAGGATATTTGATTGATCAAGCTTCTCCAATGAGTGACAAAATCAATAATAGACTTGTCATCAAATCATTTGATAGAATGAAGGTTTGTTATACAAACCTTTTTAAAAATGTTAATAGAGAAATGGTCTAGGAATATTTCTGCAAGCTGGGTGAATGAGAAAAGGGAGTGCTAAGGTATAGAGCTATACCAATCCAAGGCAGCACCTGAAAGAGATATAGGGAATGTGCAAAGTATTAATGCATCATCATCTCCTATTAAATAATAAACATGTCTAAATGCTCACAAGTGCTATTGTGGGTCCTCTTTACCCTAGAAATGAGTAAATTTAGGGAGTTCCCATTGACTTGGATAAGGGTGAATAGGCATAGAAGGATGGATTGGTTCATTACATATATGATCATAAGATAATATATTATCTGAACTAGAAATGGATGTCTATAGATTAGGCATCTTGTCTATTAGCATCTTAATGAGGTCTAGAGGGGGATTAGTTTGGGGGATTCCTCCTAAGTTATAGGGAAGCTGATAGGAATCAAAGGGAGCATATGGCATAGCTTGTTGAGGTTATGTCAGGGAAACATAAGGATAATGAGTCATAGGCTGAGGTGTAGAAAGAAAAGGGACCTATGCCATTAGGTTGGAAACTATGCCTTGGTTGGTTATTGTTATTGTAGGATGAATTATTGTGAAGGTTAGACTAGATGAAGGGTGAGTCATAACTTGGGTAAGTATAGGCATGAGGGTGGATGGAATAGGTACCACAAAATTCTAGAATGGGGTGTGACTTAGATGAACTAGTTGTGGTTGTGAAAGTAGGGAAGTTACACCAATGTTTAGGTGGGATTGGGTGGTTGGAGATGCCACATTTTGGACATTGTTTATAGTTGGGTTACTAGTCGAAGTGTTGGTTTAGGTAACCATGGGGAAAATAGTGGAGAAACTGAAACTAAGTTTGTCTCCATTAAATAGGTTGGCATACCATAGATTGTGTCACCCAAATAATTATGGGTTTGGCTCTTAACAAGGTAATGCTAAAGGGCTACCACATTATGATCAAGAAGTTTAGCAAAATCTTGATCTCCCTTAGACATAATGGGAATTTGGTTAGGTTTGGGAGTATGTTATGTATTTGACGTATGCTCCATGATAGAATCAAAAGTGAGAGGGGAAGGTGAAAGTCATTGTCGTCTTGTGTAATTAGCAAGAATTTCGCCCTGAGCTCATGTCAAATAGTCTTACTACCTTGTATTTAAAATATAATAAAGAAAAACCAAGTTTGAGTGTAAGTAAATGGGTTATTTTAGCTTGTTATTTTGAGTAGATGAAACTACATAGTCACCAACATCAGTAGGGATGGCCGATATTCATAGGAATAGTTCACTGACATTAGTGGAATAACTGATGTTAATAGGTAAAGTCTACTAACACTGGTAGGGTTAACTGATGTCAGTCATTGTGAAATCTTGGGAAATGGAACATTTGATGTTTTAAGAAATTAGAGGCTGAAAATAGGTAAATTAGTGGATGTAAAAGGTCTATGTAAGAAGGAATAACACTCAAAAAACCTGAGATAACAATTTATACAAACTAAGTTTTAGAAATAGTATTGATTTTTTGAATAAATAGAAAAGCATCCTTACCAACTCAAAAATATAGAAGGCAATTAAAAAGTATAAAAAGAACATTTAAACAACTCTTAAATCCTAGAGATTAATTTTTTTAGTCTCATTTTGGCTTATGCCTTAATCAGATAATGAGAAGAGAATTTGATTATCGAAGGTACCAAAAAGCAATCTAGAGCTAGTTTCAGGTTAGTTTTGGTGCTTAAGAGGAAATATATGTTAGACCAAGTACATGGATTTTTATAAGAGCTTTCTCTTTGCACTTCATGCACTTGGAGTTGATCTAGACCACTTAGCCAAAGTATACTCTGTGAGAGAATGGAGTGGGGTCTCCCCTTGGTGGCAAAATTTATGTAAGATAACTAGGTAGGGTAAGGTGATCCACTAGGTGATGAAATACTGATGGGCCTTCTCTTAGGTGAGTTTATATGCTTTTTTATGTGAATGAGATTTGGTTATGTAACATAGGTGTAATACAATTTATTCAAAATGTTTGTAATTAGCTAGGTGAGTTAATTGCAATAAGCAAACTATGAAATGCAGTAAGTTTTAAACCCAAATATGAAATGTTTAGATTAAAATGAAAATAGAGAGGAAATATGAATAGAGTATGAATTTCACTATCCTAATGTGCATGCAAGATGAAGTAAATAAGGGATTCTCTTATTTTTTGTAAGAGAAAATTACAAATTGCTTTTAGAGGCAAGGAGAAAAGAAAGAAAATTTTAGTTTAGTGCCCTTTGAATAGAAAATAAGATATTGAATTTTTCATTTTTAAGAGAAAAGAGAAGGATGAAGTGTAAAAAATGAAATTTTCACTATAATGCACCTATATGAATGTTTAAAACAAGAAATGAACCCAAGGAAAACTCCAAGGTCCCACTAAGCATGCCAGAAATGTTTCACTAAATTTTGCCTATTTTAAGTCTAAAGGAAAATGGAAAGAAGGATGGGGATAAGTGATTAAAATGAACCTGGATTTGGTTTGCACACCATATCTAGATGTTGTGATCACTCCCCTTTGGCTAGGGAGGACTACCTAAAAATAAGAAAGTGCTATCATAAGATGTTTATTAGCAGATAAATGAGTGGGCTACCAAGCCATGCACTTATTCTAGGAAGTGTGAAACTTCCATAAAGATGAAAGTCCAATTTTGGGAGACAAAATAATAATAAATAACTGAAAGAGAGGTAAAGAGAGAGTGAAAGAGAAATAAAATTATCATTTTTAACAACCTGTATGCAGTGATAGGGTGCAAGTGAGATACTCTATTTACATTTTATAAGTTGTTTGGGTAGGTTATGAAGAGGCTAGGGAATCTAAAGTCACCAACAATAGTAGGGGAGTGACTGATATCAATTATACTATCAAGGTCAGTAGTGATGACTGATGTCAGTTAGGCTGCCAAGGTTGGTATGGGCAATAATTATCTAGGAGCTTGTTGAAGGTTTTCCTGGGTTTGGGAAATGGTTTAGCTTAGGTCAGGGAGGTTGAGAGAGTTATGAGAGGGAGATTATGGCTTGGTTTAGTCTGGTCATAAGTTTGTTATGTTAGGTAAAGGGGAAATAAGCAAGTAAATTTTGTAATTCCCTCATGGGGGTATGGTCAGAAGTGCATAAAGTAGTACAGAGTAGATATAAAGAAATAAAAGAACAAATATTTAAATGACCTATAGTATGAGTGATATACTTAATTATGGTGGTGACTAAATGATAAGTACCAAGTTGAGGTCCCTATCAAGGAGTCCAAACATGAGTGCCTAACCAAAGAGAATAAACAGGTGTTGTTGGTCTTCAAGAGCTTAGTTGTTGATTGTGATTGACTTATACAAAGTGATTGTAAGCCTAGATGATGAAAAATAGAATGTCAAGAGCCTAAAAGAGAGTAAGAATTTATTTTCTTAGTTTATATTGACCTAAACTATAGGTTGGAGTTTAGCTTATAATACTAATGTTGATGATCCCATCGATGTCGACCATGGGTTGACCGACATCAGTGAGCCTAAAATAGGTAAACCTTTCTATTTTTGGCTTGTTTTCTATTGTTTTCATGCAATAAGTGTTACACCTAGTATAAAACGGTAAAAATAAGAGGTTAGGAAGGAAGTGATTTTTTATGAATTTAGTTTGGAAGTGGAAATAAGTCTTGGGTAGTTAGGATGAGGGGACCAGGTCTTAAGGTGACTCATCAGTGGAGAATTATTCATAGGGTGAGGTGGTCAAGTAAGGTGGAAATAAGAGTTTTTAATTAACTTAATTAAGTATTTTAAATTAATTAAATGTGTGAGGGGTAAAAGTATGGGTTAAGGAGATTAATTGTTATTATTAAAATGGGTTTAGGGGGGTTCTACACAGGGAGTTACACACGTGTGTGTGTGACATAATTCTGGTGTCTATAGGAGGTCTAACTATATATGCAATATGACTATATTTGAGGCCTTCCTTTGTTAGCATTGAGTCCCTCAATAGTTATGCAATTTTTATAATGATATCTTGAAATCTTATGAATTTTTAAAAGTTATAAATTTATCAATATCTCTATCTAATTACTCACACATAGTCATGTAGGTCTCTATCTATTAATAATGTGATCTTATTTTCACTTATTTCTCTTTGAGGTGCCTTGGAGATCTCTCTAATATAACCTTCATTAAATAATCATATAAATCATGTTATGAAGGGTTAAAAAAGTGTGGTATCTTTGGCATAAACCCACTCATAGAGGGATGAAATCTGTAATTGTGGAAACCCTATTCTACAGACCATTGATGTCAACTTATTAGTACAAGATATATACTTATGACTATTCCTCCATATTCATGTATACCACACATGCTCAATTCAATATGAAATTGTTATATATATTCTACAATTCCTCACACACCACTTGGTTTACATGGACCAAAGCAATCAAATGTGAAAATAGAAACCATTAGGGTTATGTAGGTAGTTTAGAGGTGTTGATAGTCTTGGTGATTTTTCATACTGTATAGACCATCAATATGAAGTCCATGACCATGAAATATAAGGTCATAAGGACTAATTTCATCCACCACATGCATTCACTCTAACTCTACTTCTATTATTGATATTGAAGGAAAATTGTTTGACCTATTTGACTTTCCCAAGAGAGTGATGAGAGAGACAAATTAGTTTTTCTCAAATTTGGATATATTATATCCTCCTAAGCCTAGGAAATACCTATAGGGATCTCAGTAGACGTCCCAAAAGTCTTCAAACATGCCATATGGGTTATGTAGTCTGTACAACTAACTAAAACTACCATATTTGCAATTGATCTCCTTTATTGGACATTGAACCTACATTTTTCAATTTTAAAACTACTATCTACACCTATCTAATAAATGGTATGTTATATAATCTCTTGACACACTTGTCATCTTGTGTAAAACCATATATTTCATAAAAATGACCCAAAAGTTAGCATATTATGACATAATACCAACTAGCAAAAGTTGACAAGGATAAAAACATATTATTTAACCTCATTAATGACCATGGTGAACAATTTTCAAACCTAGGGGATAGTAAAAAATTTGAAAATGCATGAGGTTTGTTCAAATTTGATGTAGGGTGAAATTTAGTCAACATGACTATTTTATCTACTTGTAACTAATGATGGACTGGGATATGGTCATTTAAGACCTTTATATGTCACCTCCATTCCATTTTCCCCTATCTTTCTCTTCTCATTATTCTATATGGTGAGGCCTTAAGGACATGATACACATCCCTCACAAGTGTATGAGGAAACTCTACCTAGATTTGTATTTTATAAACCTCTTGGATTAATAAATGAACTATTGTAGCTACTTTATATTGGTGTCTAGTGTTTATATGCTTGTTTTGATATGCATAAGTGATAGAATTTCTTCTTTTACACATCCTTACCATAACTAGATACTAGTAGGTTGTTTTATGAAGGTCATATGATGTGTTAAGGATTAATGATTATACTTAAAGTGTAACCTAGTTGGAAGTGTCTCAAGACAATCCTCCTATCCATCACATCCAAGTTGTAACCATTCACCATGACCTCTATGTGAAGGACTATTCAATAGAAACCTTGAAGAGTGTGTTTCAATTTAGGTTTGGTTCATTAGTGTTGTTTAAGGCAAATTGAGTGGATAGGATATATTGGTACATCACCATTCTTAGTGTAGGCTTCCTTTTATGCAATCATTATATCCCTTTTCACCCTAATCATTAGGTCTTAGTAATTTTGATCCATAATAGATGCATCAAGAGAGCTATCCCCATAAAATATAAGCCTAGTCTAGTAATAGGTCACCCATAGCCTTGGGTTATTCCCATATTATGCCAAAGCTAGAGGTAGGCTTGAAAAACATCCTCTTAGGGTATGGTTTAGAGAGTTGATATTTTTGGCATGCTCAATGGGATCAGTTTCAAGCATTGGAATACTCACATCACTTGGTTATCTTAGAGAGATTCATAAGGTCATGATAAAAGGCATCGCAAGCTCATCATCTCAAGAATAAAAATAATATTTATTGATTGTTCACATTGTTATTCATGTGTCTCATGATGAGTTATGGATACATATAGAATAAAATATTGACATACACCTCCTTATCAGTATCCCTATGATCCATACCAACCCCATTATGATCCCTATCAACCCTACATTAACCCCTACCAACCACATGATGGCCTACCATAGTCCTATGAGCTTCCTTGCTACCATGAATATCACCCTTTCTCTCTTTATGAAGGTCATCATTCCCTGTGGCAACCAACCTATTCCCTTGATCAATTTTAGTAGCCCAATTATCCTCTCAATCAACCTAGTTAGCCTAACCATCCCTCAAACTAATCTGCTTCAATCCTTAAGTAAACATTATTGGGCTATAAGAGACAAATGGTGTGGATTGACACACATAGAGGGTATGACAAAGAAATCCCTATGCGTATAATCAGAAGCATGAGATCCTCATTTAGTAGGTTAAGAAAGAGTGAGCATATCTTATGAAATAGGGTCATTTAGGGATCAATAGTGACATCTTGGACATATGTGGTCTATTCTCAAGTAGAGAGGAGATGCTACAAGTACATGAGAGACCACAAGCTCATTATGATCAAACTTATGTCCCCTACTCCATCCCATATTAGTCTTCTATTGAATTTATCATCATCCCTTAAAATTCTCAAGAAATTAAATGTATACAATCCAAGTCCCTCACAAGTCCTTCAAACCTTTCCTACTTGGATTTATATACAAGAGAGAGTACAAAATAAGGAAGATATATTGAGAGGACTAGTCAACATGAGGAGATCTCTGATCAGTTAAGGCCTGATTTTGAAGTCCACATAAAGAAGAATATTGAGTTGGAAAATGAGAACTTATTTTAATTATTAGGAGCTATAATAATAGTACAGTTTTAGTAGGAAGTACCTTCATTTATGTCACAAGCTTCATTCATGCCCATAAAAGAATCTCTTAAATCCAAAATCCCAAATTGGAGTCAAACAATGAAGTCATGGGGAAAGGGAGATGACTCAAGCATAAACCAAGATGTTAAAGTGAAAGGAAAATTTTAAACCATTCCATCTTTCCCTCTTCAAGAACCTACAACATTTCCATCATGGATGTCTATTCAGATAACTACGTAGAAGGGGAATGAGGGGATGGTTGTCAATAGTGAGAAACTAGTGAGAGGAATGAAACATCTATGACACAACTAGACTTGACTTATCTTTTAGAGCTATTTCTAGACTATCCTATTCCACTTCTTGATAAGGAGCCTATCCTTAAGTAGGTTATTTATGAAAATCAAGTTGTGGTGGTAGATGATCAAGGTGACTTAAGTGAACTTGAATAAGAGCTCACCATTGTAACATCCCCACTGGGATTTACTAGAATAATGTATTTTTTTTATAAAATAATTCCATGTATTCAAAATTATAATTCACCATAATAATCTAAATAGTGATCCTAACAAAAACATATTGAATATGTTAACCAAAAAATAGGTATGAATCAATCTTTTTGGCTATTGATCACTATGAAAAAATAATCAAAATATAACTACATATATTCAAGAAAGTAATTACATAATTCCATCCATAGTTGGTATAATATTACATCCATTATTATTAATGAATATATGAATAATTAATCACATTTTTATTAGAAATAATGTTTTAATAATAAAACAATACAAGACACAAGGCTCCATGGAACATGAGTCTCATGAACTCAAGTATCTATGCTAATCTTAAGTATAATATTCAATTAAGTACTATTGTGGGGAGGGAGAGCATCATCCAATCATTTTTCCACACCAGCCATGAACCATCACTTCCCCACACAATACCCTAACTAGGGAATGGCCCTCCCTTCATGGATGTGTAGATAGTGATGGTACAAGAATCCAAAGAGACAAGCTAGTATCCATGTGCTATAATATATCTAATACATGAAGTGTATCATAAATAAAATACATTCTAACAGGATATCACACAAATATGTAAGTCATACATATTAAATAATAATGTTTAACTAAACATTACTTTTGACAAAGATTTCTAATAGTTAATCATCTCTAGGATCAGTGAATTTCATGCACACCACTTGATCAAATTACCTTCATATTGCATTGGTGATGCTAAGTAAGCTAGGAAAGTCTATCTCCTTACTTATATAGTACTAGCAATGTAATATTTGGTTAATTTAAAATATAACCAATAGATTTAATGCATTACTTTCTATTATCAAGAATTAATATGCTATGTACATAATTAATCAAAGTATATACATTTAATCCTTAAAATGTATGCAATGAATCTCAAATATATTATTTATTTGAAAAATAATACATGTAAACAAGTATAGTCATAATAGAATATACCATATAGGTATAATTATGTTTAGTCTACTAGTTATTGTTTCTCAAAGTAACTCAAATAAATAAATAAGATAAAAATATCTATCTCAATTTTTTTCTATGTGCAATACATACCAAATAAAACAATTAGTCATAATTTAATTCAAGACTTAGAATTAAATAATAATCCAACTTTCATGTTAACCTTTGCATAATTAAAGAGATATATGAATTTAATTATGGTATACTACATCATAGTTTAAATAACCCATTTACAAAATTGTATACCATATTGACAAGCATACTATAGACAAGTAAATATGGCCACCAATGGCTTTGAATCAGACTATTAGACCAATTCTTACCAATCATCGAACATTTAACCTATTAATTTTTATTAGTAATGAATTTGGCTTCATAACCTTGAAATAAATCAATTTATCTTATTAAGTCAATTAAATAAGGTAAATACACATATTAAATTAATCAAAATCAAATAAATGACCAAATGCCTAAAAATAATTAATTAACTTGCACACCCTAATCAAAATCAATTAGCAAGTTAAATCAATTTCAAATCCTAATTGAGTTCATCCATGAGCTAAGAAATTAATTAAATAAATTAATAAAAAGGAAATTCAAGAGCATCTTAGAAAATCCTAGAATACACTCATTACATTTGTGAGTTGCCACTTTTGGAAAATATCTAAAAGAATATTCTAGGAATATGCCAAACTCGACCAAAGTTAATAAACTCAACTATGGTCATATTTTACCAATTCCAATAGATTTGAAAACCTATAAAAGTAATACTAGAGCTCCTTATTTATATATCTCAATTAAAGTAGAGTTATAATGCAGGAATAGATTCATGAAGCTAAAAGCCTAGTGTTATAATGCCAAAATTGAGAAAAAGCCATCAAGCCATCAATCAAGTCAAGCATTCAACAATGGTGCAAAGAGGAGATGACGTTATCCATATGTCACTAATGAATAAATCTTATGAAAAAACTAAGAAAGTCAACCAAATTATGATTTGGAGCTATCAAGGATTTGGTAAAGAATTTGTGTTTTTATGTTTATATTTCTTATTTCCTTCCATGTTTTATTGAGTTCTCATTTGATTTATTCATTATGCTCCCCCTATGATTAGGCCTAAATGATGTTAGATTTTTTTAACTAAACGGGGTAAAAAATTTATTCAAAAACGGGAAAAACAAGACCATTACACAGCCTTATCCTGCTCCACCAGAAGAGTCAACTTCTGGGAGCATTGTAGAGGCAGTAAATTATAATCCAGAATCTTCCATTGGGGTCCCTGTTCAGAAGCCCACTTGGCCAAACAGTCGGCAACCTCATTCCATTCGCGGGGAATATGCTTGAAAGTGACGGAATCCAATAGAGAACTTACCTGAAGAACCTGTTGCACAACCTCAGCCAATCTCCATTCGGCATTAACAAAATTACGATTACTGATCAGATCAATCACGACCTGGGAATCCGACTCATAGATAATGTTTTGCCAGCCCAGATGACAGCCATGCTTCAGCCCCTGAAGGACGGCCAACGCCTCCATATAGTTATTGGAGTACCATCCTTTGTAAATAGAAAAAGCAAATAGAAGATTTCTAGCACTATCACGCCCAGCGCCTCCAATTCCCGCATCCCCTGGGTTCCCACGCGAGGAGCCATCAGTGTTAATATTCAGGAAGCCAGGCGGGGGGAGAGTCCAACGCCCATGTCTGTTGACAGGTTTGTGGCAGCGCCTATCTCTCATCCCCGGATTCCTAAGAGAGGCAGAGGGAGTCACGACCCACGGCTTGCCAGCAATGTTAAGCAGAATATTCTGCTCTTCTGTTCCCAGCCCAATCACACTCAGCCCTTTGGCAGCGAGAGTCTCCTGCAAAGTCAAACGCACCAGCTCCCATATGGCATCGACCTTCCTCTGCTCCGCACAAAAAATGCGCCTGTTCCTTTCCTTCCAAACATTCCACAAGATAAAAACTGGGCCAGCAAACCAAGCCGCCTGGAGGGTCGACGCTTTAGCAGGGGGAGGATTAAGGCGCTCCCAGAAGTCAACTAAGGAAGAGGCGTGCCAGCAGGGACTGCGCCAAGCTTGCCACCATCTATGCCATAACTGTTTAACAAAATTACACTGAAAAAATAGGTGTGCCCCTGTTTCCACCTCATCATAGCAGAGCTCACATCTAGAAGGCCCTTGAAAGCCACGCTTACACAGATTGTCCCAAGTGAGGCATCTATTGTATGCAAGCGTCCATATAAAGAAATTACATTTAGGCCAGGTAACAGAATTCCAAATTTTCTTCCCCCAGCTGAAATTCACCTCACCCTGAGCTTGCTTCATCAAAGTCTGATAACCCTCCGAGACGGAATAGTTTCCAGAAGACCCGCCTCCCCAAGCAAGCAAATCCTGGCCCTGAAGAGAATTACAATTCCTAGCATCAAGAAGCTGAGCAAGCTCCATCCTGCTCTCCATGGATCTGCCAGGGGGCCAATCTGAAGAATTTTTCCATCTGAAGCAAGTCGCTAGACCCACTCTGTACTCCTCCTTGTAGTGCGCCACATTGTTCCAGCCAGCCTCCTGGAAAGCCACACATAATTCCTGTAAATGCGGGTGAGAGGACGAGAGCGGGGGCGCGCCATCCCACGAGTCCTCCCAAAAGAGAGCTTGCTCTCCCGTCTTACAAATCCAAAAGAGGCTGTGTTTAATAAGCTGAGCTCCCAGTTTGAGGGTACTCCAGATCATGGAGCCACTCCTCTCAAGGGGCATCCGAGCAATGACAGAGGGATCCACCCCCGGGTAATACTTAAAAGTCAGGATCCGAGCCCACATCTGAGCCTGATTAGAGCACCATCTCCAATATAATTTGGCAGCCAGCGCCTGGCTAGCCAAGATGGCAGACCTCAATCCAAGCCCCCCATCTTTCTTGGGCCTGCACACCGTATCCCACTTGACTAAGCTCCATTTGGTGCACCGAAGATTACCACTCCAGAGGAATTGGCGGGATAGGGCGTCAAATTCTTTGAGAAAATAGATAGGAGCAGCCAGCACCATACAGCGGTACACAGGAAGAGCTTGGATCACAGATTGCAGCAGAGTAACTCTCCCAGCAGTGGATAACCATCTGTGCATCCAGTGATTCACTTTCTATCTCAACTTATCCAAAACATTATGCCAGAAGAGGCGTGGCTGCCTACCAACCACTATAGGAATGCCCAGATAAACAACCGGGAGAACCTGAATTTGAAATCTCATAATGGCCGCAATCCGCCTCTGTATCGGGCCAGGAGTGTTGAAAAAATAGACGGAGGACTTATGGTCGTTGATTTTCTGCCCCGTAGCCTCCAGATACATGTCAAGAGTGTCCCTGAAAGCTTCTGCCTCGCGAATGCGAGCTTTCCCAATCAGCATAGTATCGTCAACAAACTGGAGATGGGACGTGACTAAGGCATTCCCCCACTGCCAACCCTGCACAATGTTCTGAGAGACCTAGAATTTGATCAGCCGGCCCAATCCCTCCACCAAAATGATAAAAAGATAAGGTGATATCGGGTCTCCTTGCCTCAGGCCTCTTGCTGCCCCAAAAAGTTCAGTTGGCTGCCCATTGATGAGAACCGAAAAGGAGGGCGTGGTTACACAACTCAGGACCCATTGGATCCAAGCAGGGCTGAACCCAAAGGCCTGCATGATATTTTTCAGAAATCTCCAGCTGGCTCTATCGTAAGCCTTAGCTAAGTCAAGCTTGATAACCATGGCCCTCTCCTGAGAAGAACTCATAGAGTGAATGGCCTCAGAAGCAATAACAACCTCGTCTAGGATCTGCTTACCGGCAACAAATCCACCCTGCTCCTCGGATATAATCAGCGAGAGACAGCTTTTAAGCCTCTCCGCTAAGAGTTTCGTAATAATTTTGTAAATCACATTGCAGAGCGCAATCGGCCTGAATTGATCCAGCTGGTCCGCCTGTTCTTTCTTTGGTATCAGGACAAGGAAGGTAGCATTCAAGGCCCTCAACATTTCCTTGTTGATAAAGGATTCCTGTATAACATCAAAGAGATCATGCTTGATGACATCCCAGAAGTCCTAATAGAACTCCACTGGGAAGCCATCCGGCCCAGGGGCTTTGCCACGTTTCATACTGAAGACCACCCCCTCAACCTCAGTCCGCTCAATAGGCCTCATCAGAAATTATTCATCTCCTGCGTCACCACAGAAGGGATGCAGGACAGCACATTATGTTCAGCTATCTCAGAGGGGTGCCGCTCAGCAGAAAACAGACTAGAAAAGTGGGTAACCGCTGCTTGAGAAATGTCCTGCAAAGAGCTCAATCGAGAGCCATCCGGGGTCACCAAGTGGGTTAAATAACTAGTATTACGCCTACCCTGGGTAGACTTGTGGAAGAAGGCAGTGTTCCTATCACCTTCTTGGAGCCATTCAAGCCTCACCTTCTGCTTCCAGAAGATCTCCTCACGGAGTTCCCACTCAGTAAGGTCTTTCACCGCTTGGGATTCAGCCTCGTGAAGCTCCTCCGAGAGCCCGCTGTCTCTAATTTGCCTAGTAATCACATTCAGCTGGTCCTGAGCCTTCTTCCTCATATAATGGAGATTCCTGAAGCAGTGGATGTTCCAATACTTAAGCCTCCCTTTGACGTACTGGAGTTTTTTTGCAAAGGAGAACATGGCTGTACCAAAGTTGGGTCCTCCATGGCGCCACCACTGACCCATAAGCTCATGCAGGGAAGGCTCACGAAGCCACATTAACTGAAACTTAAAGGGAGGCTTCCTTGGGGCCGAAATCTGGTTAGTGGACAACTTAATTGGCCAATGGTCCGATCCACCCCAGTCCAGAATCTCCGAGGTGATGGACGAGGAACCATAGTGCCAGTAGCAAGAAACCAAAAATCTGTCCAGGCGCTCCGAAATACCTTCCTCTCCACTCCTGTTACTCCAGGTAAATGTGCCATTGAGAGGTTTAACATCTGAGAGGCGTAGAAGGTCAATATTTTGCCGAAATAGTTCTGAAGAAGGCCCCAGCCGAGCCAGACCTCCTCTCTTTTCCCCCAGGTTTAGGACAGCATTAAAGTCTCCTGTCACTATCCATGGCAAGTAGGGGTGGCAGCTTCTGACAAACCGCACATGATCCCACAATTTGCGCTGTCCAGGAAGGTCCACAGGGGCATAAACATTAGTAAGAAGTATAGTTTCCCCCAAATCCTTCGAGACGGCTATCATTGTGAGAGCAGAATTGCTGGCCAACCAGCCAAGTGGGGTAATGCAATCCGGGTTCCAACACACTGCCAGCCCACCGGAAGACCCAGCAGCCCCCACACACTGGCTGTGATTGAAGAAACAACGCTTCTGCATAGAAGATAACCATAAATCAACAGAAAATTTCATCTCCTGGATACACAAGATGTCAGGAGAATTAGCATGAACCAGTTTAACAATAGCTCTTTGACGGGGAGAGCTACTCAGACCCCTCACATTCCAGGAGAGAACAATCATTGGGAAACTTGAGTGAAGTGCTCGTTCAGGGTCTTAACATGCCCTACCTCCACTAGAAGATCACCTGCAATTTTTAGTTTCTCCTGGTCTTTCCTTCGCCCCACACGTGGGGGATTGGGGCCAGTAGGCTTCTTAAAAGGTCGTGGCATAATGCCCAGGCTAGAGGAGGAACCTTTAAAAGTTCTAGACGCCTCCACCTCCTTTGCCAGGTCGGCCCAGCAAACTTTCGAATCCCCTTTGGGCAGTAGAGCAGAATTGGGCGCATCCTGCATTTCCTTGTCAGTCCCCTGTGTCGGCCTCATGACTAAGGTGGAAATTTCCTCCTCAGGGGCAGATGGTTCCATTGTCCCTTCATCCTCCGTCTGTAACGGCTCCGGAATACCGTCTTCTATATTCATGCTGTCTAGCACTTCAAATCTGTTAAAATCAACTTCATTTTGTCTGTCAAAATTTGCCCTTTTCCTACCACGAGACTTCCCCCTGCGCCTGACTGTGGTAAATCCATCTTTGTCAGGACCTTTGGAGCCAATACTGCCCAGTTCAGCACCATCAGTTTGGAGCTGGTTTTTGCCTTTATTCAAATCCCCTGATTGTATATGGGCTGCCCCAAAATGTTTCGGCTGTCTAGCACCTCTGTCCCAATTGGGCCCCCGAGACCCAGCTGCTTCACCTTGAATATCACTATCTTTGACCGCCTGCAGGCATTGTTTGTGCAAATGGCCATACACATGGCAGATACGACAACGAAACGGAATGGCTTCATAGTCGATTTGCTGGATCCAGGATGAACTTCGCAGACAAATCTCGAGAGAATCCGGAAGGGGATTATTCAAATTAATCTCAACACAAATTCGAGCGTAGGAAATTACCTTTTTATCCAGAGTTTGGTGCGCAATTGCCATCGGTGCTCCAAGCAGAGTCGCTATCTGACGAAGGATATCCTCCCGCCAAAACTCCAGGGGCAGTCTTGGCAAACGAACCCAAACAGGGACACACGCTGGGAGATCTTCCGCCGAGTTGAAACCAGCGTGCCAAGGCTTAAGGAAGAGGCCATTTCTATCATAGAAGTAAGGCCCCCCTTCGAAAATCCTGTTCTGGTCTGCTACAGAGGAAAAATTGACAATGAAATAGCTGTTTCCTGCCAGCAGGATGTCAAAATCTCCAGCAATTTGCCAAGTCCTCCTAATCCAAGCTTCCAATGCTGGTAAAGAAACACGGATTCCCAAGAATTTGCAAATGAGGGCATGTGTCGACAGGTATCCCACCTCTTCTTGCACAACCTCCTGAGAAAGAACCAGAACTAGTCGCTCGAGAGACCTGGGCAGACAACCATTAATTTTCTGCACCCTGGCCTTCTCCTCACTGAACATCTTTTCTGCCTGCTGCTCGATCCCCCCAGGTAGAGGTCGCTCCCTTCTGCTGGCTTCATGCTGGCCGCCCAGCTGCAGTCCGTCGCTCCCCACCATCGCGCTCCTAATCAATTTGGTGCATCACCTTCATAGTTTAGTTTATTTTCTAAATGATGTTAGATTATTAGAGAGTTAATTTTTTATTATTTTTGAGACTAACTCTATACTAACCTCCTCTTTTGAGTTAAATTCCTCAATTACAAATGGTATGATCGGTGAGATATGATTGCGTACCTCACATCTTTGAATAAACATAGATGTTAAAATAACTCTTATTTTTAATTTGTTTGGTATTTTTTTCTAATTTTTTATAAAATGTTCTTACTAGTTTCATATTAATTCTCTCAAAATTTCAATAAAATTTTATTTGTAGTTTTTAAGTTATGACTCTTTTAGTGATTGTCGTTTTTTATTTTTTATTTCTAGTAAAAATGACTAGTACAAAGCTAATATTTTTTTTATTAATTATTTTGACCTAAAGTTTTGCATAGAGGTGCACCCTGGACCTATAAAAAAAAATTAAAAATTTAGTGACAAATAGATATATATTTTAAAATTTATGGCGAAAATACTAACTACAGGTTTTTATGATTTATGTGTTTAGTTTTCTTTGTTTTAACCTTCTAACTTGTTGTTTGCATGTTTCATAGGTTAATTTATTTTTTAAGATTTATTGAGTTTTTTATTGATAATTTTGATAACCATTTCATAACATAACATATTTATCTTTTGATTTTTTGCCTTTGAGTTGACAGGTCATTAGTGACAGTCTTTATCGATCGGTGATGATTCTACTTAAATCCCAAACTTAACAGCAAAAATTTAAATCTCATTTCCTAACAATTGAAAGTGCTTCTAAGTAGGGGATAATCTCCTATTTTTTCAAGAGCCAAAGAAACATTTGAACACAAAATAGTTTTATTTGACTAACAAAAACTTCAATTTGGGTTTAAAATGAATTAGTCAAATCTTTCACACTTTGTTTTGGGATTAAAACAAACTAGTCAAATCACACACATTTGGATCTTTGGGCTTCAAAACGAACATAAGTGTTTTTTATTAAGTTTTGTTTATGTAAATCCTTTCAAGTTGGCTATGGACATAATCCAAACATTTCAATTGGTGTCTAAACAATGAACCTAATCAAATCCTAACATGTTGTCAACTTGTTTACATCATCTATTTTGGGTCTAAAAAGAACTCAGTTTTTTTTTATGCCATGGAAGTTTATCAAGATTTTTCAAGTTGAATAAAATATAAATGGGCCAAACTTAACAACACATTTTGTTTTGATGCCTTAAAATGAACTTAACATCATATTAGTTTACATGCTTTCTTGAGCAAGTTCATTTTCATGTAAGTTTTTTGTTGATTTTTTGTTTAGAAAAAAAGGATTTGTGAATGTATGCTCTCCCATTCATCCCCTTTAGGGAAAATTTAGGATAAAAAACACCAACTTCATTACAAAGTGCCTTAGTCCAAAGGTGTAAAATAAATTTTTTCAAGGATCTCCCCAAGGCTTGCATGGTTTGGGTGATCTAGAAATAACCTTTAAAGCTCTTTTACTTAGTTTTTATTTTATTGCATCTTGGCTTGTGAGGAGGACTTCATTACCTCCCACAAGTTCTATAGGGAAGCTTTGACCTAGGGTTTAATCTCTCAACATTGATTCATCACCCTCACTAAGATCAAAGGTTTGAGTGGTTAAACCACCTTTTAATGTTGGGGTTAAACATCAAGATGTATCTGCACATTGAACATCACACTACATTGAGCAAGCAATAAATGTAGTGATTGCAAAAAAGGCAAGACCTTTTTTCAACAATCTAAGTACCGTAGACACCTAATTAAAATGTGCTTCTTTTACATCATTTTGCATGAAAGTCATTATGTAATTAATCCATCTATAATCTTTGAAAAATAATTAGTTTTACTCAACCCTACTTGACCACACTCTTGATAGGAATTTGGATGATTTACTTATATTTTGTTATTTTTTTGCTTGGTGTTTTGAGATTAAAGCTAATGTGTTTATTTATAAACCATGTCAAAATCAATTTATTTATATGTCACTCTTTTATCAAAAGAGACATTATTTTGGTTGTTTTACACTGTGATCTAAGGAATTTGACTCAAGGGAGGATGAATAGTATCATGTTAGTTCCAAAATGAAAGAAACACACTAAATAACATAACATCTCTAGGTCTAGACACTAGGGAGAGCTTAGTTAATAAATATGAATAAAACACACAACTAAAATGTAAAATAAACCTTCTTCTATTTCCCTTGGATGCTCCACAATACTTGTTGTAGTGACTTTTGATCAGCTTGTGCTCATGAATTCCTTGGAAATGGAAGCTTGGCTACCTCCATCTCTCCTTGGCACCTTTGGCTTGTGGCTTGGCTTGGCTTGGGATCAATTTGGCAAGGTAACCTTAATTGCAATGGTTTTTGGAATCATTTGTGAATTATAAATTTGCATTATCAAGACATTTAAAGATATTTGAGCATAACAAATTTACATCAAAATAGCTTAAAAATACTATTCATGGCCTCTCTATTTATATATTTTTGAGAATGTCTAGAATCAATTTGAATCATTCATCCTGAGATTGAGATGAGTGGTTGAGGATTAATTAAATTTTTGGAATTATGTTTATAATTATTCTCATCATGACATTAGAAGAAGGGGCATTTAAGAGGCATGAAGGGAATCATGGAAGGTATTGATGAGGCATGGAGGGCATGAATCTTGATATTTGTGGCATTTATGGTCTAGGGATGTCTTCCCAAGAAATGAGGTCACATAATGATGCAAATATTCAATATTCATTTCCAAAAAAAATTATTCAACAATTTTCCATGGAATTATTAATTATGCCTTGATTTACTTTGATTAGCTCTTAAACATGTTTAAGCACTTTGTACACAAATTACTCAAATTGATTAGAATGACTTGTTATTGGTCCAAAATTTAACTGGATTGAACTTGGAATTCAATTTAAAATGCATTGGAACTATATTCCCATTTAGGATATTACCAAAAATAAATAATGAATATACACATCTTGTATGAGAGATTTGATAAGAAATAACAATCCAGAGCACCTAGGTGCAAAATTGGCATTTTGACTCAAAATGATCTGATCAAAGTTAGCTAGCTGATAAATTACATTTCCCCATTTATGGATACCCTAGCCAAAATTGGTACTTCAATATGTTAGTTTCACATCATTTAGTGTGTTTTAGTATTTTTAGGCTAAATTGGGCATTTTGGGTGGAAAGTGGCCAAAAGCTTGATTGGAGGTTATGGATGGCCAGATTTAGGTGTCTATAATTTGCCCCTATTTGAGAAGATGTTACAAACCATAGGAAAATAAATATCTGTATGCCAAAAAGAATATGATGGTTAAAGAACAAAGCTCCAAATGGTTTTGAGAAGCCTATGATGATGCCCCCTCGAGGGAGTGGCCATCAGATTTGTTGATGAATGGTCCCTCAAAAATAATCAAGAAGAAACATGGAATTAACCCATGGTTGAGATTAATCCAAATGAGAAAATGCTTACATGCATTGATTTAAAAAGATTAATAATTTTCCTAAAGGAAGTTATAATCAGGAATAAAATTCAAAATAATGATTTGCCCATAGGTGGTTATAATCATTTAGAGGACCTAGATTGGCTAAAGATGATTATGCCCCAATTATGGTTGATTAGTAAGCATAACTCAAGGATACAATCTACAATATAAATTAAAGATGAATAGGTTCAAAGTGATGGAATAGATGAATAGAAGAATAAGATTTATTAGTGTGAATGATTCAATTATACCTACCAAAGAGGAGATGTTCATCCTGACTAGCAATGATATAACTATAATGGTCATTATGTTGATTTGATCAAGGGTGGGATATAAGGATTTTCCAAGGTGCCAAGGAGAAACTTCTATGGCTCCATTGATTCTAGACCATTGTGAAGCTAATTTTTGTTGTAGCATGTGATGGTAGGCTTAATGATAGAACACCATGAAGACTTGATCAAAATATATGTGTGGACTGACTCCTAATCTAATAAACACTCAAAAATAATGCATAAATGATCAAAACCATGATGACAATGTTTAAATATGAATATGGATGGATTCAAGTATAAGTGTGGGCAAGGAATCACCTAATGAACACATAAAATGAATCAAGGCAAAAATATTGAAAGAAAAAAATAAGTGAATAAATAAATAAACAAACAACTTGAAATAAACAAACATAAATATTAAAAACAAAATCAAAAGAAAGCATCCTAACAATGATAATACCCCAGTAAGGTAGACCGAGGATAACTGAATAGGCTTAGATAGGACAAATATTTTGGATTTTTGAAATGTTATGAATGTTTTTGGCATTTTAACATATCTTAACTCATTAGAGAATGACAAGATACTTGCTCACAAAATAATGAGAGCATTTGTCTTAGTTTGCTCATTAAATGGAGAGATCATATGGAAAGGGGGATTGAGGTTGTAATGTAATTACTTAGATATTCACATAAAATGATTATATATTATGCAGAATAAGAAAATATGAGAGATTACACAGTGATAATTGAGAGTAAAACATAATACTAGATAATATAGAAAAGCCACTTCAAGGGGATAACCTCCACAATAATGCACTAATAGCATAATACTTCACGTGATGATTAAGGACTAACTACTACCTCCTATATATAGTCTACTTAGCCAATGTTATTTCATAGGCTGACCTATCTAAGAACATAAAGAAATGTAACAAGTAAATAAAAGAGGTATGTAAGCCACAATTTAGCCACACATATCCCTAGACACACCAATGGTTAAGGGTATAATAGAGGTGACCTTAAAATTAATTGAGCATGACCCACATAGTGCTAAAATGACCTCAAGTCATAGTAATTTCATCCACACAAAAGGTGAGGAAAAACCAACTAGGTCCCAACAAGTTCTCATATCTAGCAAATGGCTCGTCGAATGACAACAATGATGGCAAGGTGATGCGGTAATGCATGTTAAACAAATGTTACACCTAGTTTTCCCATAGGTGGTTATAACTAGCATACAATGTCATAGGTAAATGATACTAATTTTCCCATAGGTGGTTATAATTAATAGCAAGACTAATGAGACACTGATTTGCCCATAGGCAGTTAGAATTAGGTTTACATAAATAAACTTGATAAGATGAAAGATCTTGCCAGATCAACTATCACACTACTTTCATAGACTATCATTAAAACACAAATTGGATTGATTGTTGAAAATTGATCATAATCCCCCCATAAAAGGTGTGGGAAGAACCAAAGTAACTAAGATCAAAACATGATTGGATAGGATGACTAAAAATAGGTTTTGGTCTAGATAAGAATGGAATGATAGGATGATATGGTATTATTATAGACAATGATGGTGTAGATAGATTGGATAAAATGGTAAGAGGGTTTCCCCCAAGTGATGGGGTAAATGGTAGGAATATGTGAAAATGGCAAAAGGATATGTAACAATGGCAATGTCATGGAAATGTGAAATGGTATGGTATATGTTTTTGGCCTGGGTGTGGTTTTTTATTCTATTATTCCTATTGATGGGGAGATACACATCCTAATCAACAAATGATACAAATAAAATACTCAATCATGTTAATTTCTATCCCACACCTCATCTAAATAGTTGTTATGTCAAGAACTAGCTATAGATTTAGATGCCAAGAATGGTGTTGTGTTCTTCCTTAGTCATTGATTTTGATTCTTTGAAACATCAAGACAAGGTATCTTTGTAGCCTTTGGAAAATAAAGTATGTTCATTGATGGTAGGTTTGATTGTAAAATGGAATGCTAGATGATAATGGAATGTATAATGGTGGGGAAACAAATGAAAATCAAGACTTTTAGTCACACGTAATGTTGTTGATGCCAAATTTGACATAAATTTAGTTGTGGTAGGGCTAAAGACTTTTTCTCTCAATAAGACCACCAAATTTTTCTATTGTTTGATCTTGAGAGTAGTTACCATCTGATTAGGATATAGATTGGAAGTTATTTTGATTTGATCTTTGATTTTATCTTCATCAAGTAGTGGAAAACTTTTGTGCTTAGTTAATGGTGCCCCAAAGATTTTTTCACCAATGAAGTTGTCTTGATTGTCCCATAACACCTTTGAAAAGGATTCATTAAGGAATTTAGACTTTTGACTTCAATTGTCTTTTAGCATTTCCAAAAATATTTCACTATAAGATGTTGAGTTTTGACTTTTCTTGTCCCCTAGTGACTCCAAAAAGGTTTCACTAGGAGAGTATTCTTTTGATATATTAATGTGGTCTTGGCCTCCTTGTTCTTCTTTAACTACTATGTCACCATGGGTGTAGTTCAACAAAGTGTAATTCTGTCAATCCCAATTGATAGTTGTGGGAGATGGAATGTCACTGATATGGTTATTTTGGTTGATGGTAATGGTTATGGAATGGTAATGGAATGGGGAGAGGTTTCACAATCCTCATAGAAGATACTAAGATAAATTGTGTCAAAGATGAAGTATTCATCCTCAAAAATTGTACAAGGATCACAAATGTATTTGAAATAATTTTTGAGGCATGCATAATCAATATTTTAACAACCATGAATATATTATTCTATTGAATCTGATTCTAACTCAAGGGACTCTGAATTTGATGTTGAGACTGATGTTGATTCAAATTTTGATTTTGATGCTAAATTCAATGTCAGTCTAAGAGTAAACCTGACTCTAACTATGATTCTTCATCTAATGGGTACTCTATTACAATGATTTCTTGTTAAATATTTGGTTTTGGACAAGTAATGACCTATGACAGCATAATGGGCTTCATAAAAACTAGTTTATTATAGTGAGGCTCCTCTAGGATGGGAAATAGGTCAAGAGATAACTCTTTAGAGACTAGCTTATCAATAGGAGGCTCTTAAAAAATAGGCACATGGTTGAGGTAATGATTTATCTAAAGGTGGTTATAATCACTAAGAAGTGACTTAACAAAGATTGGCTCACAAGTGTAAGATTCCTTAACAACCAGTATAGTATCAATAGGTGATTCATCACAGGTTTACTTATCATAAGTGGTTGGTTCTCTTGGCCTTGGTTTCCAATGAAATGGAAAATACTAGTTTGAACACAACTTGGTCTTTGAAGGATTGGATCAGTTGAGGTTTGGATGGGATTGGTTCTAGATGAGGAATGACTTATGGTTGGATAATGGTAGGGCCTTGAGGAGCATGATTTCTCACATGAGACAAAGGATAGATTCCTAATATGGTTATGATAGGGTGTTTTGGGGCTTTATTTCTCATACAAGCTAAAGTACTAGGTCTTGGAATGATGAAGGGGAATTTTTGAACTTTATTTGTCACACAAACCAATGGATAAGGTCTTGGTATAGAAATGGTTTGGCATTGTGGAGCTTGGTTGCTTTCACAAACAAAAGCATGAGGTCTTGGTATGGGAATGGTGTAACATTATGGTCTTTGAATACAAATGGTACAATGTGATGGATCTTGATTAATAGCATAAGCCAAAGCATCCAAGTCTTCTTCATAAATCATATCATCCTAGTTGTGAGTTGGCTCATAAGCTAGTTCTTGACTGTGTTCCATATATTGATTATTCAAAAGAGGGTATGGATTCATATCCCAAACAACATTATCTATATTTGGTATTTAAAGTCTTCCTTATAAGCCTCTTCATGTTAATCAAGGTCTTGATTTGTATTTTGTGGATTTTGACTATGTTTTCCATATGGAGTATTATAGGGAGATTAATAAAACTCCTTAGAAACTCTTTCTATATAGGGGTTCCTAGTGGGATTTTGTATGGCCATTCTATCATAATTTGGATTGTACATGACTCCATCATAAGTGTAGCTAGACATATCCACATAAATGATGAAATATCCAAAAATAAAAAGGCTAAGAGTTTTACAAACTTTGAAAAATGATCCAAATGATAAATGGTTCAAACTTGGTCCAACTTGGTCGAAGGGGTGGAGTTGTATCTCTAATGTGGTTTAAAAGTGGAGTTGTATGTATAAAATAGTTTATGATAAGACTTGGCATAAAATAGCCTAACATCAAATTTCATACACATAAAAGGTCAAGCATCTGAATAAAAATTGGCAAGTCAAACTTCTAGGTCAAAGTGTTTCAAATAAGGTCTAAACTAGGAAAGGAAAACGTTGAGTTACTAGGTATTTTGTCCAAATGTGGAGTAAAAATCTAGGCTCAAAAAAATATGCATGTGATAGGACTTTTGGCCAAACATCATCAAAATATAGACTTGAAACAAAGGTTGATGTGATTTGATTTAATCTAACAAGTTTGGAAACAACTTTGGCATAAACCTGACACACAAAATCAAACATAAACATGATCAATTGTCATAAGGCATAAGAAAAAATTCTCTTTGAGAAAGTTTGTGTTCTCCTAAATAAAGTAAAAAATAATGAGGATAGGCATTAAACAAACAAACCATCTATAGTTTTCAAATTTGGGTAATCGATGAACTTAAGTTATGCAACCCAAAAGAGAAAGATCTATGTATTAGTTCCATAAATTAAGGCCTAAATAGAAATAGATCAATGTTTGGATCTAAACTTTAAAAGGATAATTAAAATCTCAAAATTTAAAACTAGGAAATTAGACAAGATTGGATAGCATGATGGCACAAGATAATAGTCTGAATGGTATGCATGACATGGTTTGAAACAAATGGTTTTTAATATAATGGTAAACTAGTTTTAAAATAAATTGAGTAGCCTAACAATGTAAGCATGATTGAATGATGTGATCTATGTTATGTTTCAAAGACTCAAAAAGGCTAAAAATATTTTGACATTATTTGGTTAGCATTACACTACCCTCTATAACTCAAATGACACACACACAAACAAGTTTAGCAAAAACTTCAAGGCACAAGCGTGGTGTAAAACAGTCAGCATAACACCTCTTTAGACAAAAGAATGGAATATATACAAATTATTTTTGACATGGATTAGTAATAAACAAACAAGTATTAGTCTCAAAACATACCAAGCAAAAATGACCAAAATACACTAAGTTTAATCATCCAAATCCTAGCAAGGGTATGGCAATGTGGGATTGAATAAACTATTAAGTTTCAAACATCTCTAGGGGAATAAATTTCATAATGACTTTCACATCAAATGATGTAAAAGATAAGCATATAAATTAGGTGAACACAACATTGGCTAGTTGTAAAAAGATCTAGTCTTTTTTACAACCACTACATCCTATTGTTCACTTAGTGTAGTGTGATGTCCAAATGCAAATACATCCCATGTGCAACTTAGAAAGAGTAAGTAAATTCAATGCTAAGAGATGAAACCCTGAGTCAAATATTTCATAAAGAACTCATGGGAGGTAATGGCATCCCTCTTGCAAGCCAATTTTGCATAAAAATAAAAGACTAAGAGAAAGACTTTAAGGTCATTTTCAAGATCACCCAAACTTTGATGAGTTTTTTAGGAGTTATTTAGATGACTTTATTTCTAAGCCTTGGACTAGGTTACTTGTAATAGGAATGGCACTTTTGATTCCAAGGGTACCCTAAATGGGTCAAATGGAAGAACATACAGGCAACATCCCTCTTTTTGCCAAAAAAAAATCTTAACAACTAAGTAAACACAAAAAGCTTTGAAAAGGTGAGTTCATTTTTAATCCCAAATGGAAAATGAGGTGGTGTTCATTTGACCCCTTGGTCTTAGTTGCAAACTTTGAAAACATTCACCATAAACATCTAAAAATCTTTTTTTGTTAAACACCAAAACAAGGTTCCTAATTGATTTTTAAACATGCAAAAGGTGATCTAAACATATTTTAGGGAAATGTCAAGCTTGGTCTCGCAAAAAAAATGTTAGCATGTAATTTACCCTTAAAGATCTTTTAGTTTTGAAACAATGAACTTTAAAAAAAGAGCTCTCAGGTTTGTGTTTTAAGAAAAACATAGTGACCAATATTAGTTATATAATTGACGATGGTTACATTTCCTAATCAATGATGGTTATCCAACTGACATTGGTTATACCAATATGACCAATGTCAAGTATCCAATCGATGTCAATTTTACTAACTAATGTTGATCTTACTAGTCAACATCAATTACTGTGTAAACTTGTGGCAAACAAAAAATGGTAAAATAAAGTTATAAAATCAATCTGCAAAAATTTTAATGGTCCAAATAAATATTTTAAATCTACAAAATGATCTTACTCATGTTTTGGATGTGTCTTCTCCCACCAAGCATGCCATATGTGATCTAAGGAATTTGACTCAAGAGAGGATGGGTAGTATCAAGTTAGTTCCAAAATGAAAATAAAATGAAAGAAACACACTAACTAGCAAAACATCTCTAGGCTTAGACACTAGAGAGAGCTTACTTAACAAAAATGAATAAAACACAAAACTAAAATTCAAAATAAACCTTCTTTTACCTCCCTTGGATGTTCCAAAATTCTTGTTTTAGTGGCTTGCTTAGCTTGTGCTCACGAAGTCATTGGCAATGAAAGCTTGGCTACCTCCATCTCTTCTTGGCACCTTTGGCTTGTGGCTTGGCTTGGCTTAGGATCAATTTGGCATGGTAACACTAATTCCAATGGATTTTGGAATCATATTTTCATTATAAATATTTATTATCAAGAGTTTTGAATATATTTGAGCATAATAACTTTGCACCAAAATAGCTTAGAAATGATGTTCATGGCCTCTCTATATATAGATTTTTGAGAATGTCTAGAATCAACTTGAATCGTCTATCCTGAGATTGAGATGTGTGGTTGAGGATTAATTAAAAAATTGGAATTAAGTTTATAATTATTCTCATCATGACATTGGAATAAGGGGAAATTAAGAGACATAGAGGGCATCATAGAAGGCATCGATGAGGCATTGAGGGCATGAATCTTGATATTTATGGCATTTATGGCTTAGAGATGTCTTCCCAATAAATAAGGTCACCTGATGATGTATCTATTCACTATTAATTTCAAAAACAAATTATTTAACAAGTTTCCATGGAATTATTAATTATTTCTTGATTTGGGTTGTTTAGCTCTTAAGCATGTTTAAGCACTTTGTGCATAAATTACTCAAATTGATCAGAATGCCTTATTATTGGTCCAAAATTTGACTGGATTAAAATTGGACATAAATTTTAGATGCATTGGAACTATATTCTCATTTAGGATGTTATCAACAACAAATAATGAAAGCAGGCATCTTGTGTCAGAGATTTGATAAGAAATAGCAATCCAGAGCACCTAGGTGCAAAATTGGCATTTTGACTCGAAATGATCTGATCAAAGTTTGTTGGTCCATAAATTACATTGACCCATTTAGGGATACCCTATCCAAAATTGGCACTTTAATATGTTAGTTTCACATCATTTAGCATGTTTTAATGTTTTTAGGTCAAATTATGCATTTTGGGTAGAAAGTGGCCAAAACCCTGATTGGAGGTTATCAGTGGCTAGATTTAGTTGTCTACATACAACACATTTGTGCCTTACAATTTTTTATAAAATTATTTTTGTGTGTGTCACTTGAATTAAATAAGTATCATTATGATGCCCAAATCATTATCAATTTTATGCCCTTTTGAGTCTTTGAAAATGAAACATTGATCACATCATTAGAGCATGCTAATGTTGGTATGTTGCTCAATTTATTTCAAAAATTTATTGGCCTTGTATAAAAACCATTATTTTAAAATAACCAAACCATGTCATGTATGTCATTTTGACCTTGTTCATGCACCGTTATGTTGTCCAATCTTGTCTATATTGTTTAGTCCAATCATAATTTTCAACCATTGAGTTTTTAATTAACCTTTCCAAGTTTGAATTCAAATTTTGATTGATTTCTATTTAGACCTCATTTTATAGGGGATGATACACCTATATTTCTCTTTTTAGTTGCATAAATTAGGTTAATCAATTTACCGAATTTAAAAATGATCACTTGTTTGTTCATTTAACCTATCCTCATCATTGTTTGTGCCTTTATTTGAGAAAACATAGTCTTTTCTCTAAGTGATTTTTGCCTCATGGCTTATACCAATTGATCATGTTTATGTTTGATTTCATGTGTCAAGTTTATGTCAAATTTATTCTAACTTTTTTATATTAAATCAAATTACATCAACCTTTGTTTCAAAGTCTAGATTTTGACATCATTTGGCCAAAAGTCTTAGCAAAGCATGTTTGTTTGAGCCTAGATTCTGACTCCATATTTGGATGAAATCCCTAGCAACTTAACTTTTCCCTTTCCTATTTTAGACCTTGTTTAGAAAACATTGTCCTAGACTTTGATAAGTTGGGTTTTATTCAGCACTTGACCTTTTATGTGTATGACATTTGACGTTAGACTATTTTATGCCAAGTCTTAACACAAACAATTTTAGAGAAACAACTCTATGTTCAAATCATTGTTTAGAGATACAAATCCACCCTTTTAACCAGGCTAGATCATATTTGAACCCTTTGTCCTTTGGACATAATTTTTTAGAGTCTGTATAACTCTAAACCTTTTTGTTTTTAGATCTTTCTTCATTGATGTAGATATATTTAGCTACACTTATGGTGGATTCATGTGCAATCCAAACTATGATAGAATGGCCACACAAAATGGATTTGATTTTTATGGCTTTATTCAAGACCCCTTTGATGATAATATGGTTTGTGAGATAAAATGTTATCCACCTTACACAAATCAAATCAAGGACTAAAGTCAATAACTCAACTGCGATGATATGGTTGGTGAGGTAGAAATGGGTATAGACCTCTACAATGATAATGTTGTTTTGGAAATGGATCCATGCCCTCCTTACAATAACTAATATAGGTAACAAAGTTAAGGAATGGCTTACAATCCAACTCAAGACCTTGAATAGGATGCTTTAACTTATGTGAGAAATAAAACTTCATGATGCCCTACCATTTCTATTCTTAGACCTTATCCTTTGGCTTGTATGAGCAATCAAGCTCCACATTGCCCACCCCTTATCCAACTGATAACCATTCCTCATCTAGTGACTATCATTTCCCACATTAGAAAACCCCAACCAATCTAACCCAAATATCAACCAATCTAATTATGATCATAACCAATCATTTAGTCTAAACCTCATCTAATCATTTAGCCTAAACCTCATCTAATCATTTAGCCTAAAACTTAGCCAATCTAACCAAAACCTTAGCCAATCTAATTAGTACCTACCCAACTGATCCAATCATTTGAGGACTAAGCTATGGTCAAAATTGGTATTTTCCAACTCATTAGAAACCAAGGCCATGAAAACCAACCAATCCAAGATGTTTTTATTGAACCAACCACTTGTGATAAGTCAAACTATGATGAATTACCTATTGATCCTATACTAGTTATTGAGGAGTCTCACTCTAATGGTCCAATATTTGATAAGTCACTTCTTAATGATTATAACTACATTTGGGAAAATCATTACCCTGACCATATTCCTATTTTTCAAGAGCCTCCCTTGGACAAACTAGTCTTTGAGAGGTTATCTCTTAACCTTTCCTATCATTGAGAAGTCTCAATTTGACAAACCAATCTTTTTGGAGCCCATTCTACCATCACACATTATTAATTATCCAATACTAAACATTCAATAGGAATTAATTGTAATAGAGTATCCATATAATGAAGAATTAGAGTTAGAGTCACGTTCTATTTTTGAAATAGAATTCAATTTAGCATCAAAAGTAGAATCAACATTAGTCTCAACAACAAATCTAGAGTCACTTGAGTCAAAATCAAATTTAGAAACAAAATATGCTCATGGTTGTTACAACATTGGTTACACAAGCCTTGCATATCAATTTGAATACATTTGTGATCCTTCTATGGTTTTTAAGGATGAGTACTTCAGCATCAAAATGAGTTCTAGTATCTTATATGAGGATTGTGTTGTCAACCCCCATTCCAATACCATTATCACCAACCAACATAGCCATATTATTGACATTCCACCTCCCACAAGTGTTGATTAGGACTGATAGAATCACACTTTATAGAACTACATCCATGGTGACATAGTAGTTGAAAAATTGTAAGGAATCCAAGACCACATTCATGTAGCATAAGAACACTCTCCTAGTGAAACCTTTTCAAAATCACTAAGGGATAATCAAAGTTTAAACTCAGCATCTTCAAGTGAAACTATTTCAAAAGCACTAGAAGACATCAAAGTCACAAGTCAATGTTCTTTAGTGAAACCTTATTAGAGGTGCTATGGGATAAGCAAGACAACTTCATTGGTGAAATCCTCATCAAGATGCCAATAACTAAGCAAAAAATTTCTTCCATGCTTGATGAAGACAAAATCAAAGATAAACTCAAAATATCTTCCATTATACAGCCTAATCAAATAGTAGCTACTCTCAAGCCCAAATAATAGAAGAATTTGGTGGTCTTATTGAGAGAAGAAGTCTTTGGCCCTACCACATCAAAAAGTATGTCAAATCCAAAATCAAAAACATTGTTTGTGCCTAAAAATATCAATATTCATTTGTTTTCCATTCATTATTCATTCCATTATCCTCCATCATTACATTTCCCAATCAAACCTACCATCCAACATTTATCCCTATTTACCATCCATGGCTGCACTTTCCATTACCAAAGCTATAAATATAACTTGTCTTGATGCTTGAAAGAATAAAAATTAATGACCAACAAATATTACAACATTTTTAGCATCTAAATCTTTAGTAGTTTCTTGGCATAGCAACTATTTAGACAACGTGTGGGCTAGCAATTTATATGATTGACTATTATGGTTGTATCATGTATTGGTCAGGATGTGCATCTCCACATCAACAAGAACAATAGAATAACATACCCAACCCAAAAAAAATAAAAAATAAATAACCATCATTGACCAAAAACATGTACCATACCATTTCAATTTGCCATATCCATTTTCCATTATCACATATCTATTTTCCATTGTTGCATATCCATTTGTCATTGTCACATAATCATTTCCTTCACCCTACCACTTGGGGGAAACCCTCCAAAATTATATCTAATCAATCAAACCATCATTATCCTAAGCAAGACCATCCTATCATACCATTTTACCATGCTATTCCTACTCCACCAAACACGTTTTAAATCCTATCAACCTAACTTGTTTGACCTTGGTTCATCCATTAGTTTCATGTTTTCAACATATAGAATTAGATAAATTTTAGTAGTTATTTCAATAATTTTAGATAGAGGTGCTATTTCTGATTAGTATGACAAAAGTTTTGGTAGTGTCATCTTCATTTCTTATCTCCTTCTTATCAATTTTGTTTATGTGAGCTTGATTATATCGCCTGTTATGTTCACTGGTCTTGACACTAGTTATATCACCTATTAGGATAAATTGGTACAATTGATCTATCAGTTATATCCTAGTTATAATCACCTATGGGAAAACTAGGGGTAATACTTGTTTATTATGCCTTGACATATCATCTAGCCATTCTTATGTCATACTATGCCATCATACCAACTATGCATGTTTTGTTTGAATTGGCTACTACATTAGTTAGATTCCTTCACTGTGAAGTGAACTACTATGAAATAAAACCATTTTAGGACTATGTGGGTTGCATTTTATTCATGTTGAGGTCAACTTAGTTCCCCTTTATCCACACTCTTGCCATTTTATGAGCAAATTTAGCCACACTCTCACCATTTTGAAAACACCATTTCAAGTTATAAGTCTCTCAAAATTTTAAAGGCTTGGACCATTTTAGTGTCTCATCATTCCCGATTGAGTGGAGATGCTTCAATAGTTCTTAAAAAATTTGAAAATCATTTAGAAAAACCAAAAACAATAACCATTTTTTTGCCTTAAGGATTCTGGGAACCCTCACTAAGTCACAAACAAACCACTTATTCCTTAGTTTTCCCATCCTTTGTGGCCTTTCATCCTATGCTATCAACATTTTCAAGTTCATCCTTATTCTTCTATCACATCCATAATGTCTTATATCAATCATCATTTTCTTCTCATTTCTTAGGAGAACTCCATTTGGCTTGAAGTTTTATTAAATCATCATATACATGGAACTATGTAGATAACATCAACTTTCCTAGTGCATATGGATAAATCTCGGCTACCCCCTTCATTTTATTTTATTCCCCCATCTTGTTTGTTTGATCAATTATTCCCTAGTTTCTAGCGGCAATGTTTATCATGTTGTTTATACAAACATAGGGACTAAAACTTATTTGTTTCTTTGTTTGTCTTATTTATTTATTTGTTTGTCTTGTTTGTTTCTTTATTTGTCTATTTTATTTATTTATTTATTTGTGTGCCTATTTGTTTACTTTCAGCACTAAGCCCTTGATTCAATCTATGTGTGTTCATTAGGTGATTCTTTGCACATTATTATTGAATCTATTCATATTCAAACTCTAATTTTCATCATGGTTTTTATCATCAGTGCAATTAATTTCCATTGAGTATCAAATATTGGGAGTCAATCCTTATGCATATTTTGGCCAAGCCCCCAAGGTGTTCTATCATGATGCCTACCATCAAATACTATAACAAAAAAAAATAGCTTTGAGAGGTCTAAAACATCAATGTAGCATCACCATCTCCTCCCCACTAGCATCATCAATAATTCCAACCCAATCCTAATCATATTTCAAATAGAGTAATTAAGTAATGAAAGAATTTTAACCTTTGTTAGTTTAGATGAGAATCTCTCTACTAGCAGGTTGTCCCAAATTCATCTTTATCCTCTATATCAAGTTATCAATCCTTATCCATTAATCATGTTTTTCATAATTGGGTTATACTGCATCAGCATTAGACACCATCTGACATGCATTCTCAATGATTATATCACCTGCTAAGGCAAATCATGTAAAAAAGTATAGTAATAATATAATATACCATCCAGGTATAATTATACTTAGTCTACTACTTACTATTTCTCAAAGTAACTCAAATATATAACTAAGAAAAAAATATCTATCTCAAATATTTTCCATTTGTAATATATACCAAATACAAAAATCAGTCATAATTTAATTCAAGACTTAGAATTAAATAATAATCCAAGTTTTATGTTAACCTTCACATAATTAAAGAGATGCATGCATTTAATTATATGTATACTACATCATAGTTTAAATAACTTGTTTAACAAATTATATACCATGTTTACAAACAAAATTTAGACATGTAAATTTGGGCACCAATGGCTTTGCATCAGACCACTAGACCAATTCTTACCAATCATCAAACATTTAACCTATGAAT
>JARHVA010001428.1:165000-277500 GCA_037957365.1 Torreya grandis | reverse complement strand
ATAATAGTATATGATTTTCAACTTAATTAAATATTAGTTAATCAATTTTAACAACCATAATAATCCATGGATAATTAGGTAAATTATCTTAATGATAAATTAGGATATGACATCCTTCCCCCTAAATTTGGTCATCATTTTGATGATACTTATTCATACACTAGTTCTAAATTAAAAACATTATTCAATAGAAAAATAACATAGTATGAAACATCAAATCAAGAAAATAAATGTGTAAATAGCCTATATTACTCATCATAGTCCTTTCAAGTAGCAATGTCTTTAGAGTATTGGTCTCGTAGGACCTTACATTATGACACTTCCCTATTATACAAACAAAGTTTACAAGTGTCAATTACTCTAATTGGTTCTACCATGACCACCCCAGGATATAGAACCTGTAAAGCATTCCAATCCAGCATATGTGAAGGATCAATTATATACTTTTTAAGATAAGACACATGGAAGAATTATGTAATAGAGATAGGGCTTGTGAAAATGCAATACTATACTCTATAGGGTTTACCACTTATAAAACCTCTAAGGGTCCCACATATCATAGTGAAAGTTTCACTGACTTCCAAAATTTAATCAAGCTTTAATGAGGCTTAACCTATAGAAACACTTTATAACCTACTAAAAATTTCCTAGATATTCTCTTTAGGTTAACATAAAATTTTTTATCTATCATTGGACTTAGAAAACCTATGTCTGATTGATCAGACTTGATCTTCCATTTTAAAAAGCATCTCAGGTCTAAAGATTACCCTATTTTCCAACCTATCCCAACTAATTGGTGTTTTGCACCTTCTTCCATACAATGCTTGAAATAGTGTCATCTTTAAATTTGATTGGTATGATTTATTTTAAGCAAACTCAACCAATTTAAGGTAATCCTCCCACCTATATTATTGATCCATGCAATATATACAAAGGAGATCCTCTAACACCTAATTAAATCACTTAGTCTAACCATCAGTCTGTGGATGATGTGAAGTGCTAAAATTTAGTTTTTTACCCAGAGCTAAATTTAGAGTTAACCAAAACCTAAAATTCATCCTTGAATCATGACCCAAAATTATCTTATATGGAAATCCATGTAATCAATACACTTTCTTTATGAATCTCTTCGCAAGAGTAGGTGCATCATCTGTCAAATTTATCAACTACTACCAAGATCATGACATGCCTATTTCATGACAATGGTAAGCCTTGGACAAATTCCATACTCATCAAATTCCACTTCCATTTTATTATTTCATGTGGATACAATAATCCATCCAAATACACATATTTATATTTCACACACTGACATTCCAGACAAGGAGACACAAAGTATGCTACATCTTTCTTGATTCCCTTATAGAAATAGAGAGGTCTAAGCTCTCCCATAAGTTTGGTTACTCCTGGATGTCTTGAATATGGGGTATTATGTAGTTCTTTTAGAACTATGATCCTCTTATTTTCTCTACATGTTACATACATCCTTTCATTATATCACAAAAGGACATCATTCTCTATTCTGAATATTTTATACCTAGGATTTTGAGCATTCTCATATAACACTTTCCAACCTAATCATAAAATTAATCTTCTAGCAATAATTTAATCACATGATGCCTAAAAGTAATCCTAATAGTATCCACAACTGCCACATACATCCTATAGTTTAGGGCATCAGCTACTCTATTTTTTTTGCCTTTGATATAGTTGATGTTGAAATCATAATTAAACAATAATTATAACTAACATCTTTGATGATAATTTATATTTAGTTGGGTGAATATGTACTTGAGTCATAAGTTATCAATCTTGAGATCAAATAATTTTCCTAATAAATAATTACTCTAAACTTAAAAAGCATGCGCAATTACTATAAGTTCTAGGTCATGAAGGGCATAGTTCACCTCATAAGGTTTTAGTCTCCCAGACTCATAGCCTACCATTGTAACATATTACATAATAAATTTTCCAAGCCCATCCCAAGACACATCTATGATCACTAAAAATTGACCATTGTGATTGAGAACTCTTAGCATTGGTTCTATAGTAAGAATCCTTTCCAGTTTCTAAAATGCTACTTTGCACTTATCTAACTAGATAAAACTATGATTCTTACGTTGTAGAGAGGTAATTAGATTATTTATCTTATAAAAATTTGGAATGAATTTCACATAATAACCCACTAATCCCATGAAACTTCTTACCTAGTGTACATTCTTTAGTGTTTTCCACTCCATAATGGCTCTTATATTTGTTTTACCAACTAAAATACCATCTACAAAGATAATATGTCCCAAATATTACACTTTATTTTGTAAAAATGCACACTTAGATAACTTGACATACAACTTTTGATTTCAAAAATGTTGCAAAACTAGTTCCAGATTTTGAATATGTTCTTCTTCATCTTTAGAATATATAAAATGACATCTAGAAAGACCAAAATAAAGTGATCTTGATAATCTCTAAACACATTATTCATGAGATTCAAAAATATTGTTGGAGTATTTTTCAACCCAAATGGTAACATTGTGAACTCATAATGCCCATATCGAGTTCTAAAAGCTATTTTTGGAATATCCTCATTTTTATCCTCAGTTGATGATATTTTACTATAATATCAATCTTAAAAATATCATTACCCCTTGCATCTGATGGAAAAGGTCATTTGTAGGAGGTAGTAGATATCTATTTTTGATAGTCTCCTTATTCAACATTCTAAAATCAATACAAAGGCAAAGAGTATCATCCTTCTTCTTGATGAAGACAATTGGTACACCCCACCATGACACATTTTTTCTAATCAACCCTTTTGATAACAACCCCTGGAGTTGAGCCTTCAATTTAATGAATTCACTAGTTGTCATCCTATATGGTGCTTTAGACCATGGTTCTGATTCAGGTATGATATCAATTAAGAAATCAAACTTATGCTTAGGAGGCAATCCTAATAATTCCTCTAGAAAAACATCATGAAAATTTCTAAGTAAAGGATAATCTTCAAGGGATGGTTCTTTAAATTCCTCCATTTTATTTATCTTGACAATAAATTCTTGGCACCCTTTTTCTTGATCCATATTGAGTTATATTTCATAAATATGCCTAAGCCTCAACTCTCTTTACTCACAATAATTTTTTGTCTGATTTCCAAAATCATCTTGACACTCAACCGTCTTTAGGTAGCAGTCAACCTTATCTTTATACTTCGCAAGTCAATTTACCCCTAGGATCACATCATATGACCCTAGAATTGTAGCATAAATATCCACTACTTTTATTAATTTGATCAATCTAATATCATCCTCAACTAAACACTTGTCAAATTTGACCTTTGACTCATTCCCATATTGTACCAACTATGCATTTGCCATTACTCTAGCTTTTCTAGATAACTTCAATAGTATTTTAGGATCTATAAAACATTCTATAGCCCCTATATCTATCAAAATAGAAACTAGATATTCAAACAAAATATCTAACATTTCTATGGGTGAAGCTTAGAATTTGGCTTGTTGATTATCAACTACTACATGTATCCATTGCTAAAAAGTTCCCTATTATGGATCAAAACATTTGTTATTTGACTTATCCTAGGTAAACTCATGAGAAAAATGTTAGAGGTATAATCATTGAGAGGTGGGTGAATCAATGAGCCCAGATAATCCAACTTTAATTCCAAATATCTTAAACTCTTAATCAGTACATACATACATTCATGAAGCGTACACATCATTCATAGTAATGAACAACAAATATAATGCAAGATCAATCACATAAAACATGACATATGTGGGAAACCCTTTTGGGGAATAAAACCCACTGGAACCTACAATTAGACTACTATCATATAATAAGAAGAACCAATTTAGACCATCTACAAATGATTAAGGAACTACAATCCCTATTTAGTGAGACTATAATCCCACAAGGTGCTATCACACTTGTCTAGCTAAACTAAAATAACAAATAAATGTTTTAGCAAGTTTCACCTTGAAATGAGGATGGAACCACCTTAGATGTTGAGCTACCAAAACAACTCCTATGAAAACATCCACCTTTACACTGATGTCTCCAACACCTGATGATGGACCTCTGATTATCACTCTTCACCTTCATAGCAACAATTATATCACCATAATAATTACATGACCAGATGGTCATACACACTATCCATACTTTGATTTATCTCTCAGATTAACCACTACGCTCATATAGTCTTCACCTTTCCTTCACTCACATTCAAATAATAAGAGAACTATTCTACCAATAGAATTATGACCAACAAGTCATACAAATAGTCCTTAAATTGATCTACTCATCAACTAATCCATAAGGAACTCTACCCATCTTTTTTTATCTAATTCACACACACAAGCCTCTCTCAAATGTCTTCCAAGACTCTCTCATAAATTCTCTCAAACATCCTCTTGATAAACTTGTTCATTTTACCTTCTCTAGGCTTATAAGGTCCAATGACCTACATGTCCTCCTACACCAACTTAATCAAACAATCATGTTTGATATACTTCACTCTTTTTTGGTCCTCCCTAAACTATAACTTCTCTTTCAAAAGTTATTAATTTTACTTGGCTCCATTTTTTCTCTTCCTCATTCAAGTCTTACAAGTCTAGAAATCACCATCTTTTATTTTGCTATTTATAGAACATTCATGATCATCATCATCTTAGTCAGACATTAGGCATGCCTTAGCCCTTAAGGCATCTCTCACATGATATATATCTCAATATAATCTTCATAGGTCACCCATAGCATCTATGGGTCACCCTTAAATAGTTACACCTTTTAATAAGGCCCTTGTAGCCTTTAAAGGTCTCATGGAGACCTATTCACCCATTTATAACAGCATAGATCAAAATAAGAACACATGACCAATTTAAAATATATGGGTCCACTCCTTATGTCCCCTTTGACATCCTCAAATTATCATAGTCATCTTTTCTCACCTATACATATGCTCAAATAACTCAAACACTGACCTAATGGATGGGAACATTATGAATGAATACATAATCAAGTTCTTAAGCATTCTTCATACTCAATATAGATTGATCACAACTCCAAAATATTTATAGATCATCCCCATGGAGTATAAAATATTCCCAAATATCAAATTCATCATGAAACATCAAAACGAGCTTAAAAATCTTTCTCAAGTCACTTGCAAAACAAGCACAAACATATAGTTAACTTTTAGGCTCAATATATTTGACTTTACTCACTTTCAAATATTTCAATTAGGTTCATTAGATGCATCATGGAGTCTTCTTCATCTTTACTTTTTATAGAACCATCAAATTTCACTTCTATCTAAATATATGGACAAAATATAGAGATTTGGTTTTTCATTATGTTAAATTCAAATATTTGAATGACAACGGTCATAGTTAAACTTTGAAAAATTTAAAATAATCTTGTGTCCTCACTATTCAGATCAAATACACGCCATCAATTTGGTTTGATCTTTAACACATAGTCTATCAATTCTAAACATTAAACCTCAGTCACTTTGACCTCATCTCTTGCAATATTGAAATATTGACTCAATGCACTTCATCATTATTTATCGATCAACTAGGTCTTTAACTATCAACACTCACCATTAGATCAATCTGTATAAACACCCACTCACCTTTGAATATTTATCCTATACCCTTGCTCAATCATTAAAAAATATGTACCTATCCTCATCTTTCTTCTTCATAACATCTTGGAACAACATGCATCGTCGATCTTACTCAAACTTTAACTTGTGCAGAAATGACGATGGGAATGCTTTCAATATGTATGGAAGGCCAAATTTAGATAGATATATCTTTTACCATGATCAATCTCATGTCTCATGAATTACATCATATGTTTTTATTTCAAAGAGGAATCCAACCATGTATCAAACTACTCCTAAAACCTTCATGCATGCGAGATATAACTCCATTAAAATGACTTCTCAAAATCTTTTGTTATAGAGCCAACCATCTCAAAAACCTACTTGGGAGGCCAACTTTGAACAAACATATCTTTTGATGTGCTTCATCACATGATCTAAATTTTATTACAAATCAACTAGGATCAAAAGTAAATAAATACATATGATCATTTTATTTTGACACGTTCACATGTACAAGATATAACATCATCAAAATGCCTACTCATCTTTTCTTGTCATATGCAAATTTGGCTATGAAAAACATAGTCAAACTACCTGGAAGCCCAACTTTGCATATCCATATCTTTTGAGCTTCTTTATCACATGATCTAAAATTTAACACAAATAAAAAAACACAAAAATGAAAAAACGCATATGATCATTTTATCCTAAACCCTCCATGCATGTGAATGCTAACCTTATCAACATGATGACTTGGCTCTTTCTAGCCACATGCAAATTTGGCTAAGTATGAGATGTAGGCATCTAATTCTTGACACTACTTGTGTTGAAATTGTTGATCTTACTTGAATTGCACTCAAATTCACATTTTAGGCCAAAATCACTTAAACATGTTAAATGGTTTGAGCTTGCCCTTTACAAGTACCAATTTACACTAATGTATCCCTAAATAGGGAAATACATTTTATGTGATACCTAACTTTGATCAAATCATTTCAAGTTAAAATGATAATTTTTCACTTGGGTGGTCTAGATCACTCTTTTCTACCAACTTTTTTGCATGAGACATGTGCCTATGTTATTTTATATCATTAACATCCTAAATGGAAACACAATCCGTATGCACCTAACATCACCTTCCAATTCTTCTCTAGTCAAATTATGACCCAATAATATGACTTTATAACCATTTTGATTAATTGTGCACAAATTTTCAAAGAATTGCACTAAATTTTGATTAATGCTAATTGATGCAAATCAAGAGCTTAAGTGGATTTTCCATGAAGGTTATTGAATATTTATTTTTGGAAATTGATTCCTATTAACTGTATCACTTAATGACATCATTTTTTTGGGAAAGCATCCCTAGGCCATAAATGCATAAAATATCTAAATCATGGCCTCCCATGCCTCATTAATTCCCCTTCTTTCCAAATCATTATGAAGGCATTTATTGATTTTAGCCTCCAAAATTGAATGGATTATTAGCCACACATCTTGATCTTAAGATGGATGGTCACAATTCATTCTGATTAATCTCAAAAATCTATAAATAGAGAGGTCATGAACATCATTTTTAAGCTTAAAATTGTGTAGACTTATAATGCTAAAATCTCTCCATAAGTCATTTTTTCTATTGTTGTGTTATTTGCATTTGGGTAATTTTCATTGATAGGCTAGATTAGGGATTCCTTCCAGTTTGAGCCTAGGTTTTACAAAGTGTTCTTGAGACATTAGAGGAGTTTTTCCATCATTTTTTATGAAGACAAGAATGCTTGATCAAGGGTAGAACATGCTTGGAGCAACTATTGGATGATGAAAATGATTTGGGAAGGTAACTAGTATTGCTTTATTTCATTTTAGTCTTCATTGTCATTAGCAACCCCTACATGAATAGTTTAGCTTGATATGTTTATTTCTTTATACATTTATCTTTATTTTATTAAATAATGCTTGACTAATTAGATCTCATAATCCACTCTAAAATACCATGATTCACTGGTAGTGATATTGTAATACCATGACTTGATAGTCATGATATTACAATACCATAACTTGATAGTCATGATATTGCCTATCTGAGTCATGATATTATGGTTGAACCATTATCAGTTAAGTGATAATAATGTAACTCTTGTAATGGAGATATTATGTTTTGACTTGCATTATTTTCAATCTCAATAGCAATATTGTGGATTTCTATTAACTAACCTATGAGTAGCTATATTGTATTAACCAGTGATGGTTTTCTAGAGTAGTGGGATTGCACTGTGGAGTTATGACATTGAAATATGTGAACCCAAGAGCTCAATTTTTAAAGTTATTTATTTCATTTGGAAAAGTGTTTCAAGGCTAAAAAAACTCTAGCTTTGTCCTTGCAGGGCCAAATTGAAAAGTGATCAAAACAAACTTAATGTAGTCTTTTTAACCTGTTTTTGGGTGCTTAAAAAGGATTATGAACTTTCTTTTGGTGATTAAAGAAATAATTAGATGTTTACTTGAATATTTATAGTTTTTATTTACAACTTAAAGCTAAGGGACTAAAAGAACACCACTAAACATTTCATTTAGTGATTTAAAATTGAAAACACTTTAAAGTTTTTGCAAGTTGTTTATCATTGTTTGTTTAGTTAGTTTTGATTGTGCAAATAGAAAGTTGTGCATGTATGCTCTCCCCCCATAACCTATAGGGAACTTATGGGATCAAAGTGCCATATTTATTGAAATTTTCCTTAGTCTAAAGGCATAAAAAAATATGTTGTGAAGGCTCTCCTTAAGACCCATATAGCTTTGGTGATCTAAGAACAACCTTTAAAGCTATTTTACTTAGTTTTTATTTTTATTACATCTTGGTTTATGAGGGGGATTTCTTCACCTCCCATAATTTATTTAGGGAAACTTTGACCTGGGGTTTCATCTCCCAACATCATCTTCAACCCCTATCCATGGGGGGTATATAAATTGGGATCACCCCACTATGATGGTGGTTTGAGTGGTTAAACCATCTACTATCATTAGGGCTAATCCTAAGAGGTTTGAGCATGTTGGACATCATAATACACTAAGCAAGTGATAGATGTAGTGGCTGTTAAAAATGCAAGACCTTTTCATAACAAGCCATATAATATAGACCCAATTGACATGTTACTTCTCTTGCATTTTGACGTGAAAGTCTTGTGCATCTGATCTATCTAGAAATGTTTTAAAACTTGCTAAGTTTAGTTAACCTTACTTTTCCACACCTTGTTAGTTTAGGGCTTAAGATGATTAATTAGTTTATGTGTCTTTATTTTAGATTAATTGGTCTTGTTTTGGGTCAAAACTTGCTTGTTATCCAAATGTCATACTATAACACGCAGTCCAAGTGAAAATCATCTTTCCTTATTCAAAATTTTCATCTAAAAAATTGTGTCATATCATCAATTTTAGTGTAGTTATGTTACCCATTTGAGTATAGATCATTTATCAAATTTTTATCAAAGTCCCTCTTTGATAGTTTAAATTTGGAATTGGACTTTTATAATTTTAAAGGTTGATGTGTTAAGGTGGGTTCACCACTTTGCACTTGAATTTTTTTAACTTAAGTTCAATTTCCCATTTGAATTGAGGGTTTTTTATAAAATCCTCATCACATTGTCATATTTTGTGTACTCAAGTTATCTTGCATATCACTTACACTTTGAGTCTTAGAACACATTTTATACTACCATTCCTATTATCATGTGGTGGTATTTTGCTGCCCATTTGGTTCTAATTTCATACTTAGGAGTTCTTTCAGTTTTCACATCTTCATTTCCTTAGTTTGCATTATCTCCTTCGTGATCTGAAGGGCTTTCTTCTAGTTTTTCTAGTAGCAACTCATTGCATTTGAACTAGCTTTTATGGTATCAATGTAGCTCAAAAGTCTACATTTTCGTGTACTAGTGACACTCTAGGATTTTTGAGTTATCATACCCTCTTCTAATTTATATGATTTTAAACCTACCCAAGGTTGAGTAATTTCTTTAGCACGTTCTTCTAATTGTGTGTGGTTCTAAGCCACCCTCCTATTATAGTCTCTTTTATTACCTTGTCATTTATTTAGAAAGGATCAAAACCCATGTCTTGTTTAAAATATTTCAAAACATAGTTCAAATCTTACAAAACATATAGAATAATCTTCTAGACATGACTCAAAGGTACACTCATAATGGGGTCTTTTGTGGCCTTAGTTATGAGGTAAAGTATTGTTATGGCTAACATGATAATTATGTCTTATTTGAGGATGTATCCCTTTTTGGGCCTATTTATTGAAAACCATTTTGATCTATGTTGATTATCATACATCATCCCCATCTTTCTCCTTCAATTTTCACATCATGCTCGAAGGTTACCATTTTAGGATGTCCCCTTTCTCCTTCAATTTCCATGCCATACTCAAAGGTTACTATTTTTGGATATCCACCTTCTCCTTTGACTTGTGTCAGTGATCAAGCTCCATAATGCATAAAGGTTACTATTTTAGGCTATTCTAATTCTACTTGTGTGAGCAATAAAACTCCACAATGAGAAAAGGTTACCATTCTAAGTTATTCTTCTTCCACTTGTGCAAGCGAGCGAGCTCCATGACATGTGAAAGTTACCATTTTAGGACCTACTCCTTTGGTTTGCATGAGCATCAAAAATATGAAGCAGCTAGTCATACCATTATTGGCCCATCACCAATTTTTGATGAACCTATTATTGAAGAACATCCATTTGATGAACCAATTATTTTTTATCCCTTCTTTAATAGTCTAATGTTTGGAGAAACCATTATTGAACAATGAACCATTGATCATTATAAGCCAAATATTCCCCACTTTAGAAATTTTGTGCCAATATTAAAACCATAAAATGGACCATTTTCTCTTCAAGATGCATTTTTTAAGGATCAAAATGTGTTTAAATTTGATATTTTACAACTAATTATTAACCAAAACCATGATGTTATTATTGAAACACCTATTGATGACAAGTTACGTTGTGATGAATCAACCATTATTACTTTACCTATTGTTGAGGAGACTCACTCTAAAGATACAGTCTTTGTTGAGTCACTTCTTAATGACTATAGCCACCTTTAAGCAAATCATTACCTCAACTATTGACCTTCTTTTATAGAGCCTTGCTCCTTTGACAAGCTAGTCTCTATGGAGTTGTCTCTTGATCCTTTTCCTCTTATTGAGGAGCCTCCTTTTGATAGACAAGATTATGTTGAGTCATATATCAAGTGTTTCGCTCTCTTTGAGGGGTTCCACCTAGATGAGTCAGTCTATGTTGAACCCTTTATAGATGAATCACTTGATATCAAGCCTATTATGCTATCATAGGCCATTACTTATCAAACATTCAACATTCAACAAAACACTATAGAAATAACCATATCAGATGAAGAATCAACATTAGATTTAGGTTATATTTTTGAATCAACATCAATTATGACATTAGATTTAAATTCCATTGCATCGAAGTCAAATTCAAAAATAGATTGTAGTCCTAGTTGTTAAAACATTCCTTATAATTGCCTTGCAGATAAATTTGAATATATTTGTAATCCTTGTACATTTTTTAAGGATGATTACTTTAGCATCGACATAAGTTATCCTAGTATCTTCTATAAGGATTATGTTGCCTTTCATCATCCCACCATTATTACTGCCGACCATAGTCATTATATTGACATTTCACCTCCCATAAATATCGATTAGGGCTGATAGAATCACACTTTGTTGAACTACATCCATGGTGACATATTAGTTATAGAATATCAAGTGGGACAAGAATATATTCATTCAAAAAAAGACCAATATCTTAGTGAAACCTTTTTAGAGGTGCTAGGGGATGATCAAAAATCAAACTCATCATCTTTTAGTGAAACCTTTTTAAAGGCACTGAAAGACAATCAAAGTCAAATGTTAACATCTCATCATGAAACCTTCTTGGATGGGATGATCATAAAAAACTCATTGGTGAAAACCTCATTGAGATGCCAATAGTTGAGTACATTAGTTATTCACTTCACACTAAACATAATATTAAAGATAAAATTGCTATAGCTTCTAATCTACAACATATTCATATGGTATCTACTCTCAAGATCAAAAAAATAAAAAATCTAGTGGTCTAATGGAGAGAATCTTTAGAAGTATTTGGCCTCACCATAACCAAAACTATGTTGAATCTAAAATTGAAAACATTATGTATGACTGAAAGTCCTGATCATCATTTACTATTCATTTAATATACATTTCACCTATTCATCACCCACTTATATCACTTATCATTGGTAACACTTTTCTTTGTCAAGGCTATAAAGATATCTTGTCTTAGTGTTTTAAATAAGTAGAATTTATTGCCAATGAGGATCATAAGAACATTATTGAAATTTGGATCAGTAGAGAGGTTTTAAGAGAGCAGCTATTTAGATGGGGAGTTAGGTAGCAGTTTTTATAACTGATCATTATGATTATCTCATTTGTTGACTAGGATGAACATCTCCATGTCATTAAGAGAAGTAGAACCATTTTCATTTTCCATTACCCATTGAACATTGTCCTTACCTAGTCTCTTGGGGGAAACCCTTTAAACCATTTTACTATAGGCATTTTATACCATGGTGATCCATTTTACCATTTTTAAACTACATTGACTTGAGGTCCTTCTAAACTATGTAGGAAACACTCAATTTATATTGAGATTAGCTTAGTCACCTTTTATATGCTCTCACCATCTTGAAAACTAATCCAATCATTGCTTGGGGACAACTTTATTTACCCTTATAGCCAATTATATTCTGATCACTTTTGTTATAACATTTATTTATTATTGCCTAAATCTTGCTCTTAGATATCCTATCTAGTCCCATTTTGATCTTGGTTCCTTTGGTTCATCCTACATTTTCTATGGGGGGATTTTGATCTGGTTTTAAGAATTTTTAAATTCTATGTTAAATGATAGTCTATGAACATAGTGTGACATTGATCTGGCAAGTTATCTTTCATTAATTATATTATTTTGGTATCAATGATTATAAATGCTTATGGGTAATAAATATTATTTTGGTACCACTAATTATAACCACCTTTGTGCAAATCAGAATTATGATGTTATTTCTTAATCATAACCACCTATGTGCAAATTAGAAGAAATGCCTTTTTATCATGCATTACCACATCACTTGGTCATTAAGATTATCATTTTCCTTATCATTCACCTTTATTTATGAACTTATTGTGACATAGTTAAATTTTCATCAGCTTTTATGTGGGTAGAATTACTGAGACTTAGGATTATTATAGGGTTATGTAGGCCATGTTTGATTCACATCGAGGTCAATTCAATCCCTCTGATCAGATGCTCTTTCCATCTTGTGAGCATTTTTAAGTCAGTGCACTCTCATCATTTCATGAGAACTCTTTTATGCTCTTGTTGTCTTAAAAGTTAGACCATTATATGTCTCTTAATCCATAATCGAGTTGAGATACTTCAAAAATTCCAAAAACATTTATTTATTTGATTATTGTTATGCTAGTCTTTTGAGTTACTATTTGGTCTTGCCTCTTTTTTTAATTTTCTAAGAACATCTTGATGGTCCACATACATCTTGATTATCCATATCTTGATCTCATGTTATAAATCTATTCTTGTTTTATTTTTAAATGCTCTTGTTCCTACTTGAGTCTTGATTATCCATATCTTGATGTTAAGTTAGGTTCATTTATGATTATATTTTTTCTTTGTCTTTGATTTTTTGTTTAAATGTAAATAGTTGTAACTTTGGTCTTGGTCATTATTTTACCATTATCCTTAGTCATAAGTGTTCACATATGAACTAGCTCCACACACTTGAAATGCCTTATCATTATATGTTATTAATACTTATTATGCCTAATTTATTTTGATATAGCAAGAAATTTATGCTCTAGTGTCAAATTCTTATACATCAACACAACTCCAATGAATAATTCTCAATATCACTATGCATAATTTAGGCTCATGATAAAAATTTAGGCATATAGGTACCATGCATTTTATCACTCTAACTCCATGCTTAGACATGCATCTCTTCATACACCTCATGTGTATAATCAAACTTTGGTCAATTTTTTTCATCCCTCATTCCATTCTATCCCATTTATTGCGATAACTACATTGGCTTGAGTTCTTAATGGACTATGTAGGTAGCACTCAATCTCTATTGAGGTCAGCTTGGCTATCTTTATTCTTATTTTCATCTCTTTCATCACTTTGTGCATCCTCTTATGCTTGGTTTTATGTGTATTTTTAAGCCATTACACCATCATATCTATGTTTTCATGTACTCATTATAATCTATCTTATAGGTTATTTCCTTGATCTATTTTACTTGTTGATTAGCCCATGTTGGGACATAACATCTAAACGACATCAGAATCAAATCAACCCTGCTGGGACAAATCTAGTTGATCATGATCATATTTTCTCTACTGGGGCACTTCTTATTATCTTCTCTTTAGAAATCATGTTCCCTTTTCCTCTAAATCCAATCTCTCCACACTTTTTCCCACAATGGAAATATTTTGGTGTGTAATTTTCCTCAAGATTGATTAATGCTATAAGTGAGCATCTTGTACTCTCAAATTAGGTATGATTAAAGTTTGTCCCTTACATTTATGGATTGTATCCTTCCCATTTGCCCCATATTTAAGGCCTATTATATTTCTAATTCTATTTTGATCATTAATGGTAATCATGTGTACAAGCATGAACTCATCTAGATGTGATCTATTCCACAAGTTAATCTATCACTTCCTCTCATTTTGAGAGTCCATCCTTCTCTTACATCCTAGTATGTCCTCTCAAGGGGGCATCATGGGTCATTTCTAATTTATTCTTGACAACTCTTTTCTTTGAAAAGATAGTACTTCACCTGAATGTCTCATTGCACCTTCTTAAATAGAGGTAAAATGTAGGCATCCAATTCGAAACACTACTTGTGTTGAAATTGTCAATCTTACTCTATTTACACTCAAATTCACATTTTAGGCCAAAATAACTTAAATGCACTAAATGGTTCAATCTTTTACTTTACAAGTGTCAATTTAGGCTTATGTATCCCTAAATAATACACTACATTTTATGTGATACCTAACTTTGATCAGATCATTTCAATTTAAAATAATGATTTCACACCTGGGTGGTCTAGATTACTCTTGTCTACTAACTTTATTGTATGAGACATGTGCCTATGTTATTTTGTGTTGACAAAATCCTAAATGGGAACATGTTCTTTATGCACCTAACATCACCTTCCAATTTTTTTGTAGACAAATTATGATCTAGTAATATGAATTTCTAACCATTTTGATTAATTAAATACCAATTTCCAAAGAATTATACTACATATTGATTAATATTATTTAAGGCTAATTAATCTAAATCAAGAGCTTAAGTGCATTTTTGATGGAGGTTATCAAATATTTCTTTTTGGAAATTGATTCCTATTAACTGTATCACCTAATGACATCATTTTTTGGAAAAGGCATCCCTAGGTCATAAATGCATAAAATATTTGAATCGTGGCCTCCTGTGCCTCATTAATGCCTTCCATACCTCATGAATTACCCTTCTTTCCAAATCATTATGAGGGAATTTATTGATTTTAGCCTCCAAAATTGAATGGATTTTTGACCACACATCTTGATCTCAAGTTGGATGGTCATAAGTCATTCTGATCAATCTTAAAAATATATAAATAGAGAGTCCATGAACATTATTTTTAAGCTTAAAATTGTGTAGACTTATAATTCTAAAATCTATCCAAAATTCATTTATGTTTTGATTATTGTGTTATTTGCATTTGGGCAAGCTTCATTGATAGGCTAGATTAGAGATTCCTTCTTGTTTGAGCCTAGGTTTTACAAAGTGTTCTTGAGACATTGGAGGAGTCTTACCATCATAGTTGAATAAGGAAAAAATGTTTGATCAAGGGGATAACAAGCTTGGAGCTACTTTTAGGTGATGGAATCAATTTGAGAAGGTCACTAGTATTGATTTATTTCATTTTATTCTTCATTGTCATTAGTAACCCCCACATGAATAGTTTGGCTAGATATGTTAAGTCATTTATTCATTTATTTTTGTCTTATTAAATGATGCTTGACTAATCAAACCTCATGATACACTTTACATGCAAAAATAATGAATTCTAATTGACAATCCAACTTTGTACCCTCATATCTTTGATCACATTTCAATACATGACATAAGATATGGGGCATAACAAATAGGGAGTAATGTGTTCAATACCATATTACCAACTCCCCTTGATTCATTACCATGTTGTAATGGTGATGTCAACAAACTACCTACTTAGATTTTCTACCACTAGACCAAAAGTGTCTAGATGAAAACTATGATAAACTAGTGTTGGAAATATAGTCATTGATGTCAAAGGTATAGCATTGTTGGTGATAAAGGCCCCATTGCATTTAATGTTGTTTGTAATAAATATATCTTGGCTAATATGGGTTAATTTTTATTTAATATTAACAAATATATTTTTGGTTGCATATGAGACAAAAGAAGGGCCCATGGAGAAGTCAAAGAGCCATGGGGTAAAGACAAAAGAAGGATGGGATGCATTTTCCCATGAAGAGTCATCTTGGGGAATTTCAAGAGTCACCAAGTGAAGACAAAAGAGGAAGGGCACAATTTCTCATGAAGGGACACTTTAAGGAATACGAAAAGTCACCAAGATGAGGACAAAAGAGGGAAGGATGTTTTTTATCATGAAGGGTCACCACATGACTTTTCAAAGACTTGAATATGAAGGGTCATACAAGTTTGGCACCATTTTCCATGAGGATTGAAGGGTCACAAAGGGGGAAGGCGAAAGGTCATTTGGAAAGCTATAAATAAAGGATTGAGAAGCCATTTGTAATATGAGAGAAAGAGGTTGATTTGATATTGTAATATCTAGCTTAGAAGAGCAATTGTGAGAGATGAATATGATTTATATTTGTTATATCTAGCTTAGAAGAGAAAAGGTGAAAGAGAGGAAAGAGATGTTGTATTGATCTATCATTTATTGAGATTTCAACATTGAGAGATATGTGTGTGGTATATACAAATGGGTTGGTGCTCCTGTGGGTTAGTGCTCATGAATTGTTGTTGGGTTGGTGCTCACGAATAGTAGCTAGGTTTGTTCTCAACAAAGGGGTGTGGTGCTCCTATGGGTTGGTGCTCATGAATAGTTTCTGGGTTGGTGCTCAGCAAAGGGGTTGGTACTCTTGCAAGTTTGGCTTATGAATATTGTTTGGGTTGGTGCTCATTCATATACTTGAGATTGTTCTCCATGGTTTTTCCCACATTGGGTTTCCACGTTATATCAAGTGTCTCTCTTTATCTTGTGTGGTGTTTATTATTTGAGTTTTATTGCATATATTGAATGTTTGATTAAGTGGAATTTGGTTTAAGGGAAAGTTTAATAAGATATATGATATATTGATTCACCCCCCTCTCAGTATATCCCATGCTTAACAACTAGATTAAATATGTTCAAGCATACAAGAACTCAAAGAATATAAAAACTATTATAGGACCAATTCACATTATCAATACTCCATAATCATACCTAAACATCTCTATCCATGTCAACATTGAAGATCAACCAAGCATACTTTAAGCAAACTAGAATAAGCACATTGCACACTTTATCATTGTCACATGGACTATCAAGGATATTCATCCACACACTAGGACACCTTCATGACACCACCATGACATCATTTATAATACTCCAACAATCTCCCCCTTTGTCATTGATGTCAACCATCATCATATATAGCAATATATAGCTCACTTCTCTCTCTTCAAGAACTCCCATAATAATAACTTTATCCCCCTTTAACACAATCAAAAAGTGGGAACCAAATAATAATAAGGACCTATAAATACCATCAAAAGGATATTACCATATTAAAAAGATGATACAAAATCCCTTTTACCTTGAGCCAACATCTTCTTGTCTTGACAACTTCCTCTTGCTCTATGCCAACACTTTTATCCAACCAAACACTACAACCAATGAAGAAATAATGAAAAAAAACTAATGGAATTTGATATAACTCACCAAAAAACATCTAAGAGGGACTCCTAAGAAATATGAGCAATTGCACCTTCTGAGCATCTTCAGATCTCCACATACCGTGAATAATCACCACATAGGCTTACTAGCCTTCTCTTTTAAACTACCATAAGGACCACTAATATGATATAATAACATATTATAAATAATCTTGAATCAAACATAACTTTCTCTTTTGTAGAAATTGAGCAAAAAGGCACTCTTGTTCTCACTAGGCCTGTCTAGCCTCATTATAGCCATACCTAAAACTTGCAAAGCCCACAATTTTTAGTAGATACATATTCAAGACCTAAAACTTCATACATAGAGCACTCTCATATTCTCACTCAAGCACACCAATTTTAATCACCAATATCATCCTTTGGAACATACTTCCTTCACAAACCTACTAACCAATCAACCCTCCATATTGACAAATACTTGAATAATTTAAGAACCATAAAACTTAAAGTATATGTGAATCTTTATTTTACCACCAATTTGATCTATTAAGCATATTAATAAGCCTTAGACCTAAATTCACAATGAAAAATACTTTCTATCATAGCCCAAAACCCTAAAATCTCAAAACAAACAAGGTTAACAAACCTCCTTTCGGTCAGCATCCACTTCTAAAACTTCTTGCACACATAGAAAAACCATCACACACTTTTGGAAAAATATTTGAGGTTCCAAAAATTTTGGAACCCATGCATCTTATAACTCATTTTAGGCCTACTTGTCCTCAAGCCAAAAACTAAGAAACTCGAGAGCACTCAAAAATCTTCAATTACAACAAACATACCTTTAGACCAAAAAATAACCTAGAGAACATTAAAAATAAGTGTGTGTGTGTGTGTGTGTGTGTGTGTGTGTGTGTGTGTGTGTGTGTGTGTGTGTGTGTGTGTGTGTGTGTGTGTGTGTGTGTGTATTATCATCAAAATCTTCTTGAAATTACATCAAAATCATTATGCCATTTAGAACCACCCATTCTAACTCTATATTATAGATCCTTCACAAACCTCTAATGTAGAGTCATGAACTTGTTGATCCCCCTTGACCAAAGACCTTATAATTTAAATTATAATCTTGATCACACAAAATTTATTCTCCACACCTTCTTTCTCAGATTTAACTACTAGGTCCTCTGATCTTAGGACCTGACCAATTATAAAGATCCCCTAACTTCATGTTTCATCAGGAACATGCCATCTTCAACAAGTCTTCAAATACTATCCAATCATAGTCAATAATCATATATAGATACCTCATCTTCAAACCTATATGAAATTCCATGGCATACACAACTATTCAAGAAGCCTTTAACAAGCTTAGCAAGATCTAGAACATAAGCCTAAAATAAATGCCTTCAACATATAGGCTCACCTAACATCCATCATAAAATGATATGTAGATAGATATTTAAAACTCACCTTTATAACAAAACATCCAAACCATGATTAACAAGATAACTCCTTCTTAAGAAAGGACCACTAAGATTCTTCACAAGCTTTTTTCTCCAACAAAAGACAAATAAAGGAAAGCACAAACAAACCTTGTTTGTATACCATCTCATCAATTAATATATGATAACCACCAAGCTTCCTCTAATTGGCAAGTGTTTCCTTAAATAATAGATAGAGACATCCCTTTGACATAGAGAGAATGAAAGTCCTAAAACTTAGGAGACTCCCATATCTCTATAGCTTTCTCTGACTTGCAGTCCTAGTTGACTCTAACTAAATACTTGACTTCATTCTTTTCTTTAGATTTGTCAAAAAAACTCTTTACTCTCCTTCATCTCTGATTCTTTTTCCATATTGGAAAACAATCCATTAAGACTCTTGGACTCAACATGGTTAGTATTCTTAGTATTTATTACCTTATGTCTCCATACCATAGTTTAACTCTTCTTGTCTTATGTAGCCATCTTACCTACTTGATCCTTGAACTTATCTTGATTTTCAACATAACCTTTTAGAGAAAATTTCTTATCAACCTTTGGACTAGTGTGATTAGCATTAATAATCTTTGGTTTCCATACCTAAGTTTATCCTTTCTCAAACCTTTTAGGAGCTCTATATTATTTGACATACCTTAAAGACATTTTAACACTATTTGGACATAATCTAGCTATATGTCTACTCTTATGACAATTGAAACAAATAAAATCAATCATAATTTTTGATAGATTTGAACTATGATCAATCTTTGGCCGAAAACTCCTATAAAAACTCCATGAATGTCCAAACTTGACTAAATTCATTCTACAATCCTTAGCTCTATGAACATACTTATTACATGTATACCAATGATAATGAAATAAACTAGCAAACCTTGAAGCATTTGGTTGTCTAATAGACCTTCTTTCATCACTCTTAACCTAATCTGACTTCTCTTGATCTTCTTCAAACTTGCTTATCTTGATAAAAAATTTCTCAAGCTCATCCATGAATGAACCTAGCTTGGTTTCTAATTGAATGCTCTCATCTTCTTTAGCTCTTATACTTTAAATTATATCCATTAATTAACCTCTAAGAACTTGGATAGTCTCATTATCACTCTTAGCTTCTTTATCCATGTCATATTTTATTCTACATGCTTGCTCTATCAAACTTCCCTCAAGAGAATTAACTTGTGCTTCAAGAACATTGGTCATATTTCTCATCTTATGATTCTTCTTCTTTTGCTCTTTCAGTTCACCAAGTGCATCAATGAGCTCAAATTCTATATCAACTTCTTTTTCCTTGTCATCTTCTCTATTGTTAAGGCAAGATTATTTATAAAACATGACATCTTTTTATTTTGAATAAAAACTTGTATTGGAATCTACTAACTGAACCTTGAGATCATTGATAAAATTCTCATCCTCTTTGGCATTTTTCTTCAAAGTACATATATGTTCTTCAAGTGCCTTGATCATAGCCTTTCACTATTTATTTTATTTCCTCAACTACTTAGCCATCTTTGTCCCTACTTAGGATCACCTTCAAGTTATTAGGCTTCCTCCAAAGGAGCCACTCTGATACCAATTATTAGAGGTACAATCACTAAGAGGGGGGGTGAATCAGTGAGCCCAAATAATTCAACTTTAATTCCAAATCTTTAAAACTCTTAATCAATACCTACATACATTCATGAAGCATACACATCATTCATAGTAATGAATAAGAGAGATAATGCAAGATTAAGCACATAAAACATGACACACATGGGAAAACCTCTTGAGGAATAAAAGCCACCATAACCTATAACTGGACTACTATCCTATTATAAAAAGAAACAATTTAGACCATCTACAAATGATCAAGGAACTATAATCCATATTTAGTTAGACTATAATCCTACAAGGTGTTACCACACTTGTCTAGCTAAGCTATAATAAAAACCAAGTTTTTTTAGCAATTTTCACCTTGAAATGAGGATGCAACCACCTTAGATGTTGAGATACCAAAACAACACTTATGAACACATCCACCTTTGCACTGATGTCTTCAATACCTAATGATGGACCTCTTATTATCACTCTTCACCTTCATAGTAACAATTATGTCACCATAATAACAACATGACCAAATGGTCATACACACTATCCATACTTTTATTTTTCTCTCAGATCAACCACCAAGCTCACACAATCTTCACCTTGCCTTTGTTCACATTCAAACAATAAGATCACTATTCTACCAATAGAATTATGACCAATAATTCATATAAATAGTCCTCAAATTAATCTACTCATCAACTCAGCCACATGGCATTCTACCCATCCTTTTATCCCTAATTCACACACATAATCCTCTCTCAAATGTCTCCCAAGACTCTATCATAAATTCTCTCAAACATCCTCTTGATAAACTTGTTCATTCCACCTTCTCTAGGATCATAAGGTCCAATGACCTATATGTCCTCCTGCACCAACTTAGTCAAGCAATCATGTTTGATCTTTTTCACTCTCTGTTGGTCCTCACTAACGTATACCTTCTCTTTCAAGGTTATTACCTTCACTTGGCTCTATTTTTTCTCTCCTTCATTCAAGTCATAAAGTATATAAATCAACATCTTTGATTTTTATATTTATAGAGCATTCATGATCATCATCATCTTGGTCAGACATTAGGCATGCTTTAGAATTTAAGGCATCTCTCACATGAATACATATCTCAATAAAATCTTCATAGTTTTTCCATAGTATTTATTGGTCACCCTTAAGTAGATACACCTTTTAATAAGGCCCTTGTAGCTCTTATAGGTCTCATGGAGACCTATTCACCCATTCAGCACACCATCAAACATAAAAAGAACACAATACCACATTAAAATGTATGTATCCACTCTTTATGTCCCCTTAGACATCCTCAAATTATCACAATCATATTTTCTCACCTATATGTATGCTCAAATAACTCAAACACTAACCTAGTACACATGAACATTATGAATGAATGCACAATCAAATTTTGAAGCATTTTTCATACTCAATATAGATTGTCCACACCTAAAAAATATTCACAAAGCATCCCCATAGAGTCTAAAACACTCCCAAATATCGAAGTCATCATGAGACATCAAAGCAACATCAAAACAAGCTAAAAATTCCTTCTCAAGTCACTTCCAGAATAAACATAAACATAGTAAAATTTTAGGCTCAGTATCTTCAACTGTACTAACTTTCAAATATTCAAATTAGATTCATTAGATGCATCATGGAATCTTCTTCATCTTTGATTTTTATAGTAATATCAAATTTGACTTATATCAAAATATATGGACAAAATATAGAGCTATGGTTTTCCCTATGTTAAATTAAAATATTTGAATGACAACAGTCACAGTTAAACTTCAAAAACTTTGCAATCATCTCATGTCCTCATTGCTCAGATAAAATATGCACCATTAATATTGTTTAATATTTAACGCATAGTCTACTAATGCCAAATGTTAAACCTCAATCACTCTGACCTCATCTCATGTAATCTTGAAATTTTGACTCAACATGCTTCGTCTATCTCTATGGATCAACCATGTCTTTAACTATCAATGCTCATTATTTGATCAATTGTACAAATACCTACTCACCATTGAATCCTTATCCTATGCCTTTTACTCATTTTTAAAACATTTTTCACCTATCATCATCTCACTACTTCTTGAAGCAATTTTCACCATCAATCTTGATCTAATTTTAACTTATGTAGAAATGACTAAGTATGTGAACCCTTTCAATATGTCTGGAAGGCCAAATTTGGATAGATATATATTTTGTTATGATAAATATCATATCTCATAATTTACACCATATATTCTCCTTTCAAAGAGGAATCCAACCATGTATCAAACTACACCTGAAACCTTCACATATATGAGATATAAAACCATCAAAATACCTTCTCAAAATCTTCTATCACATAGCCAACTATGTCAAAACCTACTTGGGAGGTCAAATTTGAACAAGCATATATTTTGACGTGCTTCATCACATGATCTAAATTTTAGCACAAATCAACTAGGATCAAAACTAAATAAACTGATATGATCAGTTTCTCTTGACACCTTCACATGTGCAAGATATAAAAACATCAAAATTACTACTTAGCTTTTCTTGTCACACACAAAATTGGCTAATTATGGAAAAACACAATCAAACTTCCTGGGATCCCAACTTTGCATATGCATATATTTTGATGTGCTTCATCACATGATGTAAAATTTAGTAAAAATAAAATAGGCACAAATTAAATAAACCCATATGATCATTTTATCCTAACACCTCTACATGTGTGAATTTTGACCTTATTAATATGCTTAATTTTCTCTTTTTAGCCACATGCAAATTTGGATAAGTATGGGAAAATAATGAATTATGATTGAGAAGCCAACTTTGTACCCTCATATCTTTAATTGTGCTTTGATGCATGATTTGATATCTGAGACATAAAAATTAGGGATTCATGTGATCATAACCATATGACTAACTTCCCTTGACTCATTTCAATGTAGAAATGGTGATGTCAAGAAACTACCTACTCAGATTTTATGCCACTAGACCAAACGTGTCTAGATGAAAAATATGATAAACTAGATGAAATCCACTCATGCACACAAGCACTCAAAGCATATAAAAAGTCTTGTAAGACCCATTTCATATGATCAATAATCCATACTCATACCTTAACATCTCTAGCCATGTCAACTCTAAATATCAACCAAGTATTATTCAAGTAAACTAGGACAAACACATTACACACTTTGTCATTATAACATAGACTATCAAATATCTTCACCACTCACTAGGACACCTACATGACACCATCATGACATCATTAATAATACTTCTACACAAAATGGTCACCTATGCAAATGAATCAACCTTCAAGTGGTCCTTTCTTATCAAACTTTTGGTTTCCCTTATAACCACTATTGAAACCATTACCCAATTTCCTATTACCTAAACCACTACTAAATAATCATTCTAATTGTCAAACTGATTCTTGGAGTCTCCACTCTTTTGATTCTAGTTCTTCTTTTTGAAATTTAGTTTAGAACTTCCAAAAAAAATCTTAAACTTATCTCTAATATCATCAAGAGATTTCAACTTATGTTCCTATCTAACTACCTTCTCGAAGACTTGGTCCATGGTAGATGGTCCATAAATGTTCATCTCAGCAACAATTTAGGCTTTTAATCCTATTATGAACTTCCTAATTTAGAACCTCTCATTTGCCTAGTATTGAGTTACATACTTTAGAAGTTTGGTGAATTGTTCCTAGTACTCATTCACTGATAGGTCTCCTTGATTAAGATCCTAAAATTCCATAAGATTTTGGTCAAAGTATAACTATGGAAGCCACCATGATCTAAACAATGTCAAAAACTTATCCCATATGGTGGTGGTAGAGTTGAGATTAAATTCCAACTTCTTATTGGCCCACTACATAGCTACTTCACTAGCCAATCGATAAGCTCCCCAAACTACTTAAGTGACTTCATAGTAGTTTAAAATATCAAAATACTTCTCCATCATAGTTAGTCATGCTTTAGCTCTATCTCCTATAATAGTTCCATCAAACTTAGGTGGATTCACCTTTTTCATATATCTAGCTAATTATTTATCTATATAAGCTCTCACATCCTTAGGCACCTCTTCATGCCTATGATCTTAAGGAATTACCTGATCAATAGGATGATTTTTAGGGATGTTTTGATGGGCTTACTCATGGTCATGAACTTCTTATTCTAAGGATATAATTTAGTCCCTAGTTTCAGTCATGGATATGAGAATCTAATCCAAATTTGTTGTTTTCTTAATGGCAAATTAGTTTGGATCAAATGAAGAGTTATTGTCATTGACATTTGAAGGACCCTCACCAAATGCTATAGTTTGCACCATTCTCTTTTATGATAAATAAAAGGATAAGAAAATGTTAGTGGACTCATTAATTCTTAGAGTTCATGCTATAGCTCTTATACCACAATGTAGCATTACCATAAGGATTTACTAGAATAATGCAATTTAAAAAAAAATAATTCTATGTATTCACCACTATAATTCACCATGAGAATATAACTAGTGATCCTAACAAAAACATATTGAATATGCCAATCAAAAAATAGGCATGTATTAATCTATTTGATTGCTAATCACTATGAAACAATAAGCAAAATATAACTACATATATTCTAGAAAGTAATTACATAATTCCATCCAGATTTGGTAAAATATTATAGCCATTATTGTCAATGAATATATAAATAATTAATTACATTTTCATCAGGAATAATGTTTCAAAAATAAAATAATACAAGATACAAGGATCCACAAAGCATGAGTCTCACAAACTCTAGTATTTATGGTAATCTCAAGTCTCCAATGAAGTACTATTTTCAAGAGGAAATGCATCATTTGAGAACTTTTCCAAACCATCTATGGACCATCAATCCCCCACGTAATCCCCCAACTAGGGAATGGCCATCCCTTCATGGGTGGGTAGATAGTGATGGTGTAGTAATCCAAAGAGATAAACTAGTACCTGTGCTATAATATATCCAATACATGATGTGTACCATAAATAAAATATATTCTAACATGATATTTCACAAACATGCAAATCATACATATGAAATAACAATATTTAACTAAACATTACTTTGGAAAAAGCTTTCAAATAGTTAATGATCTCTAAGATCAGTCAATATCATACACCCCACTTCATTGGATCACTCTCATCTTGCATCAATGATGCTAAGTAAGCTATGGAAGTTCATCTCCTCACTTATTTAGTACCATCAATGCAAGATTTGGTTAATTTAAAATATAACTAATGGATTCAATGGATTACTTCCTATTAGTAAGAATTAATATGCTAAGTATGGAATTAATCAAAGTACATACATTTAGTCAATTAAATGTATGCAATGAATCTAAAATATATTATTTATTTTAAAAATAATACATGTAAACAAGTACAATCATAATAGAGTATACCATACAGGTATTATTATACTTAGTATACTAGTTACTATTTCTCAAATTAACTCAAATATAGAACTATCTAAGATAATAATATCTATCTCGGTTCTTTTTCATGTGCAATACATACCAAATACAAAAATCAATCATAATTTAATTTAAGACATAATATTAAACAATAATCTAACATTCATGTTAACCTTTAGATAATTAAATAGATGTATGCATTTAATTATGGTATATCACATCACGGTTTAAATAACCCATTTAACAACAAACTATATACCATATTTACAAGCATACTTATCATTCATATAATATATGTTATATTTATGTATTACTAATTTATTTACTCATACAAGTATAAGGTGTATACAAGTATGAGTACTTAGTTGATTTATACAAATATGTTTCATATATATAACTATTTCTACTCAATTAAATGTCTTAACAATTTTTAAAAATATCTAATAGTGTAGTCACAATGATTGAATACATCATTATTAAATTCTATATTTATAATCCTATAAATGAATATATAAATACATGGCGTTAGTGCCCAAAATTGCACTGAATCAATTGGACCCTTGTCAAGTATAAATTCCTAAGTCCTTAGCCCAACTTTCATTTCCAAGTGTTCCTTTGGAAGGTCAAGTTCATGTGAAAATTGGCTAAGTTCTAATCTGGTCTTTACATAGCGATTATGTCTTTCCCTTAGACTTTTTTGAGGTTTTTTCATGAACACAATGTCTGATAAAAATAGGTATTTATGATTGTTGTCTTAGACAAAAAGTTTGAATACTTATTCTATCAGACATTTTATCCACTACAAAAGGTCTAAAAGAATTCAATGTCTTGGTCAAGTCCCATTTGCATCAAGATAAGTGTTTCAAAAAAAATATAAAGGTTGTTTCTTTTAGACATTTTTTCCATAGAAAAAAGTCTAAAGGGCATTTTTTCCTTGGGCATTTTTCCCATGCAAAAATCCCAAAATAAATGCAGAGTCTTATTTTGTTTCAGCCAAAACATTTGTGTAAAAAAATAGAAAGGTCATTTCTTTTGAACATTTTATCCACGGTAAAAAAATTGAAGGGTACTTGCCCTTTATACATTTTGCCTACACAAAAAGTCCAAAGGGTATTTACCCTTTGACAAAAGTGCAAAGGTCTAATTTCTTCAGCAAAAGAGCTATGTCTAATTCCTTTGAGAAAAGTGTAAGGTCTAGTTGTTTCAAACTATTTATCCATGGTAAAATTTTTGAAGGGAACTTGCCCTTTAGGAATTTTTCCTATGGAAAAAACTCCCAAAAGAAAATTCTAAATTCTTTCAAAAAAATGTAAACTTATTATTTGTTTTGGACATTTTTTCCATGGTAAAAAGGTCAAAGGGAAATTTCCCTTCGAGAATGTTTCTTGAAAAAAAATCCAAACAAAAGTCCTTTCTTCAAAAAAAGTGTAAACTCAATTTATTTAGAAAAAATGCCAAGTTAAATTTTTTTGGTGAAATTTTTTTGGACAAAATGTCTAAAACAATTGTCCTAATGATGAAAAAATGCTGAAGACTCAAGTTTTGTAGGAAAACTTCAAAGGTAAATTTCTTTGGGGAAATCATTTCGGACAAAATGTTCAAAACAATTCTCCTGATAAAAAAAGGGTCTACGAGTAGAAGTGCTAAAGACAAAAGCCCACAATAATTGTTGTAGGATAATTATGTTGAAGATAGATAAGACAAAGACAAAAGTCTCAAGAAATTTCTTCTAGAAACCAAAGGGCTAATGAAAGTAGGAATGACAAAGACAAAAGATCCAATAAGCAAAGTCTTGATGAAATTTCTAAATTTGAATAGGTGATAAGTGTGTAGACGTCAATCTCAAACCATGGTAAATAGCCATTGGGATTCAAATATTTTAGGATGGTTATGTGAGTGTCAAATTTAGGCCTCATAAAGTAGATGTTTGAGTTCAAATGGAGGCAGATCTATAGTGTGCCTTTGCTTGGGTAGGATGATTCGATGGTGTATGATCAAAGTTGAATAAGTCAAAGGAACCTAAGATCAGTGTAGGCATGAAAAATGTCTAGATCAGGGGGAATGATTAAAAGTTTGAGTATGTTCCAAAGATCTAATGATATCAGTAGATAATTAATAGTTCAATGGGGCCCAAGATCTAGTGAGTTGGTGTAACATGACATAATGGTACTTAATGAAATAGAGACTATTTTCAAGGGACACAAAAAGCTTGTAGGGATGTCAAGTACCACAACCTTGGGGCTGAGTGATAAAAGTAAAAAATGATGTTCTACCCCTTGGATCATGATCTAATGGAGTGTGTTTTCTCTCCTAAGAAAGATCTAATGGTATGAAAAGACTCAAATCAATCCAAGGTCTTTTAAGGAGATGTGAGGAGGACAAGTGTTAAGCCCTAAATGAGAGACAAAGCAAATCAATGATTCATGGTTGATTGTGCATCCAATATATCGATGACACAAATGAGAGTGGAAATTTCAAAAGGGAAAAAGGAAATGTAATCTAAGTCTTACATTCTTCATCTAATTTTCTTAACTAAAATCTTTCATGAGAAAGATATTACAGGTTTACAAGATCAAGGTGGGCCACTCTAAAGGAGATATCCATGTAGCCATGAATCAAAAACATTCTCAAGCCATCATCACAAGGTAATGGGATTTCTTTGGCATACACAGGAAAAAGGAAACTATCTATAATATTTTATATTTGTCATTGATTAATAGAAAATCATCTCTAGGTATTTTCACATGAGGACAAAGTCTGTTTAGCTCCTCAAACAAATAGTCTCTTTCTAGCTTGTGTGAAAGGAATCTCCCACCCAGAGATCAAAAGATATGCTCTCAATCATCATCATTCCTTATATAGGTATTTATAACAATCATTTTCCTTATAGTTCCATGAAGATTTTAGGTGTGGAAAGGAGTATTTTATAGCTAGGAGCATCTTATCAAGACTTTGGCACTTGCAGATTTGAAATGGTTAAAGAATATATAAATAGAAGGATTGTATTCTATTCAATAGGTTGGTTGGCCATTGTGGTCACTATTATTGGTCTTTCTGATTATAAGTATAGGCTCTTATATATTTTGGGATCACTTCTATGTGTGTTTTTACCTCTCCTACTAAGGTGGTTGTAGTTGTACAACTATTAACAAACTCTGAAATTATTTCTATATGTCTCCCCTATCTAACATGGAGCAAATCCACCATGATTGTCCCCATGATAGCATTTTGAAACAATGATATATGTAGGATTTTCTTTCAATTTAAATGGAAAATATTTGTGGTTCTTACTATTTCCTTTTGATGAAGTGTAGTGATGTGTTTTGAAAATGTTTTTGATTGGGCATATTGTTCTTGCTCATTACTATTTGCCATCTTAAGCTTAGATATAGATTATAAATCCCTTTCTGCATTATGTTTAGGAATATATGAGATTCTAGTTTATGGATTCAATGGGAAAAAGTATATGAGATTATAGTTTTAGTGTATGTTCTAGGGTTTCAAGATCATTTGAGTATTTGCATCTCATTGGCACTAATAGTTTTGAATTATTCCAAGTAGTTCCTCTTAACTTGTTAGTCATTTTTCTACATCTTTGCAACAAATAATGTCATGAATGTTATGATAATCCCTAATGTTTTAAAAAACTAACAACACACCATCATACCCTTCCTATTTATTATCATTTAACTCATCCTACCCTATCCTACCCTATAAATAATACATTCAGTTGCATATCTTAAGTGTTATTTGCTAAGAATATGCATAAATATTACATAATTAACATGTGTCTATGTTTTGTGATTTAAATCCTAGCATTAAAATATTTTATTCAATCCCATGTGTTGTTGAATATTATTTTCAATTAATGTTACAATCACATTCAAATATATCTTTAGTAGCTTGTGTCTGATCTAGTGCATTTATGCATTCCATGTGACAACCCTTCTCGAGTGGAGTGTACAAGTTTGGTTCTGCCTTGGTCAGATGTCCTATTTGATAATAATTCCCATGGAGGTTGAATCACATAATCTTTCCATGTGAGCAATCAACCCCTTAGGTCCTCTCACCTTGGTTCAGGTAGAGATAAAAGTAGTAAGGAGATGACCATACCATTTGTAGTTGCCTCTCAGTCATTTTCTCCATTCAGTTCTATTGTTCCCAAAATCCATCACTTGTTTTTGGGACAACATATCAACTATTTTGGTCCTAAAAACCAAAAATATATCTTCCCTTCTCAAAAAAATTTCTAAGTATTCAAGTTATTCAACTATTCAAGCATTCTTAACTAAAGAACTCGCAGGTTCAATAGGAAGGCTTTCTCAGAAAGAAGTTCTAACACTTAGGCATTTTCAAGGTTGGTTCAATGCCAAGGTTCAATCAAAAGAATTAGTGGTGGGATTCAAACAAATGGAATGAACCCTTGAACCATTGAACCATTGAACCCCACTTCAGAAAGGTTCAAAGGTTAAAAAATAGTTAAGCACTCAATGAGTTCAAAGAAGTTCAACTGCTTCGAATAGTTCAATGAGTTTGAAGACTTCAACAAGTTCAAAAGTTCAATTAAGTTCAGTGGACTTAAAGAAAAGAAGGATTCAAAGAGTGAAGGTTGAACTATTGAACTATTTAACCTTGAACCAAAATGGTTCAATGAGATCAAGGGTTCAACAAGTTCAATGAGATTAAAAGACTTAAACAAAAGAAGGCTTCAAAGAAGAAAGATTGAACTGTTGAACCTTGAACCAAAAGATTTCAAAGTTAAAAGGTTCAACGAGTTTAATAAAGCTTGAAATAATTAGAAGAACAAAGGATTCAAAGAGAAAAGAATTAGCCATTGAACCATTGAACCTTGAACCAAAAGAGTTCAAAGTTCAAAGGTTTAATGAGTTCAACAGAAAAGAAAAGAATCTAGAGAGTTCGAAACTTCAAAGGATTCAAAAAAAGAGAATGAATGGTTAAACTTTGAAATAAAATGGTTCAAATTTTAAAGGTTCAAAGGTTCAATAAGGTTAAAAAGACTTAGATAATAAAAGGATTCAAAGAAAGAGAATGAACTATTGAACCGTTGAACTGTTGAACCATTGAACTTTGAACCAAAATGGGTCATAGGTTCAAATGGTTCAAAGAGTTCAACCAATTCAAGAAGTTCAAAGTTCACAAGGAATATTTGAGTGAAGGAAGTGGAAGATTCTAGAGACAAGTTTGAAGAGATGGTTTAACTGATTGAACCAAGGAGCCGATTGAACCAAAGAGCCGATTGAACCAAGGGACTGCTCAGACCACCTGAACCATTGAACCATTAAACCAATGAACTCTCAAAGGTTCAAAGGTTCAAGGTTCAATGTGGTTTAAGTGACAAAGTGGCCAATGACATCCCCACATATGTCAAATTCAAAGTAACAAAATGTCTATTTATTTTCAAATGTGGTGCAAACCTTAAAAACAAACTCAACGACTTGCTAAAGAAGAAGCCAAAAGAGCCAGTAGAAAAGGAAGAGATAGCCTAAGAGCTCAGATCATGAGAAAAGGATAAACTATAATAAGGAAAGAGGGAATGATGCAGAAAGACTAGAAATATCTACACAGGAGTTATTCCAGTAGGTGAAATAGTCCACCAAATGGACATCAGAGAGCGTGAGCACTCAAGGACACGACCTATTTTTCTCCATCAAGTAAAGGTGAAGTAGATAGCTTCATAGATATCAGGAAGAGGACTAAGTAGCCTATACTTTGGAGGAGAGATTTGAGATGAGTTAACATGCCACAATTAAGGCTGATGCCCTATTTTAGCATGACCCCTTGATAGAACTAAAAATGCATTCAAGGCACTGAATGCAGCATGGGCCATTTTGTGAAACAAAGCACCAAGTCTTTCTTAGATCCTATATATTTTAATCTCTCATCTTATGTGAGAGAGATATTTTTTTTATCAAAAACAAAACTCTACCCAAATTGAAAGGCATTACTGAGACTTTGAGTTCAGGTTGTTAATCATATTTTGTTATCTGAATGAGAAAGCAAGTGACCTTTTAGACTTTGTGCTAGAATAGCTTGTGTTGTTGACGAAATTTTTCTTATGTCTATTTCTTGAATGCATTTTTGTCCATTTAATTAAATAAGCAAAAATAGTGGAAGTAACTAGGAAGGTGTCCTGAAGCTGACTGTGGAGAGACTTTGTGCTTCCAAAATTGTCTTTAGTGTGTTTATTTTCTATTTCTATTTAAAGGATCTTGGGATGACTTTGTGCCCCCATTATCCTTCATATTTCACTCTTTGGTAGTTAAGGTGGAGACTTTGTGCTACACCTCATTCTATTGGTTATTGTGTCCTTTTACATTTACTTATCAGTTACTTTCTAGAAAGAATTCTTGCTTTTTACTGCAAACTACTTCTGAAAGAAGAGAAGTGCCTTCAGTGTTTTCACCATAATTCTCCTATGTTTGTGAACATTATCTCTGAAAAAGGATAAATGGATGGTGTTATCCTACCTTGAATGTTATTTTCAGCTTATATATATATATATATATATATCACCTTATAGTTATAGGGAACCTCCCCTTGATGAGAGAAGAGATTTTTCCCCTTTTGATGTGGTCAACCTACATATTTAGATGATAAATCTCCTTACGCTATGGTTGAAACACCTATTTTGCCCATCAATTTTTTGGTGACAAAATATTCACCCAACAATTTTTGGTGACTCCACTGGGGAAGAATGCATAGTTTAAAGCCTTAAGCTTCAAATTGAAGTAGTCCTTATCCTTATCCATTTCAGTTTTACAATCTGGCAGATCCATGGTATACATGAAGATAGAGAGCTAAAGGGATTATTGACCCTATATTTGAGTTTGCTCAACAAAGTGATTTTGATCTATTTCCTTCACCATCTCACCTTCAGAGAACCAGGAGTTTTCCTCCTACAAAAATTAGGTCTCCATTCCTAGGAAAATCTTCCATTTCTACTGTTAGCAGAGTTTTGTCAATACACACCCCTCAAGCATTTGTTATCCCTCCCTTCAGTAGTCAAATAATGGTAGTTCAAGGCCCCTAGGGTAACTCTTTTGTTCCACTCAACCTAACTCCACCTCTACATGAGCTACCTCACAGTTCTAGGAAGAATTTCCCCAGGTTCTCTGGTGATGGGAGAGTTCATCCTGATGAACATATTACAACCTTCAACATAGCCTATGGTGTGATAGGCATGGAGTATGAGGATGTAAAATTCAGGCTATTTGTAGAAACATTACAAGGCACTGCTGCAGACTAGTTTTATCATCTATAGGCCTAGACTATGACTAATTGGAACACTCTCAAAGCCAAATTCAAAGCAAGGTTCAAGCCTGCAAAAGATGTACATGTCCTACTGGCCTAGCTCACATAGATGAAGAAGGAGCCTCATGAACCTATGAGGGACTTCATTTCCAAATTTGACAAGTTGAGTAATAGGATTCCTATAATTACTCAACCAATAGCTGAGAATCTTAAATTTTTCTTCATCAACTTTCAGCTGCCTAAAGTGAGTTTTCTGTTGAGATGTGCTAGCCACATAGACCTTGTTGTAGTATAGGATTTAGCTACTGAAGTGGAAGATGATCTCATCTTGGTGGGGAAGATAAGAAGAGATCGTAACAGAGGAAAATCTTTTTCATCTTCTGAATATCTATCTACAAGCACCACTGATCCAATGCTACAAAATTTGGCAAATGAGTTACTAGCTCTTAGAAAGCAAATGGCGTAAGGGATGTCTTCTGATCCTTCGTACAAAGATATACCAAGGAGAAAATTTATCAATCAGTCGTACCAAGGCAATGCTACCAAGAATCAAGGGCAACCAAATCACCTTCCTCCCCCACATGGAAAACTTGTTATTGAAGCACCTCCAACCAATTTAGCAGTTGGATATCTTGAAATAGAATCTAATTTCTCTTTCTAGCCTAAATTAAACCAAGAAAATGATGTTGATCTCTTTGTAGAATACCAAAAAAAATCAACTGGTGAATCCAACATTTGTTTCCCATAACTAGTCAACCCAGCAAGCTGATAAGAAGAAATAGAGGAGCATTCTCAACAAAAAATTTCAATTGCTAAGTGGGGGACCACTCTGCCTTTTCAATCAAAGGACCTGGTAATTGTTAAAAAGGTAAGTACATCAAGAATTCCTTCATCTTCAACTTCAAATTCGTAGACCAGTACCACCCCTCCTAAAAACTAGAAGGATGAACTGCATTCCCCTATTCTTAATTCATTTCAAACATTTGATATAATCACCCATGTCAAGAAAACCAAAATTCAAATGTCTGAATTTGAATTCCTACAATCCAACCCTTAATAGTTGGATAGATTAGTGGAATATGTGAAGGATAAAGCTATCCCTGTAGGACAATAAATTCTAAAAGTAACTCCTGGTTCCCCTAAGAACACATCCACCTAGAATAACCTTGTCATTACTCCTCCAGCTTCCCCTAGAAAAATAGAACCATTTTATGTTTCTCTGCTAATAAATGGACACCAGCTAAACAACTGCATAATAGACTTAGGTGCATCTGACAATGTCATTCCCACCAAAGTGGCAGAATCCTTTGGTTTCAAACTGACCAAGACATTTGGGAGATATTTCTCCATGGAGAATAAATAAATACCACTGCTAAGACAAATCAAGGACACCCAATTTGCATTTTCAGCATTTCTAGATAAGAGAATTAAGATGACAGTCTTGGTGGCTGATGTCCCAGCCTCCTATGACATTCTGCTTAGACAAAAATTTTGCAAGGATGTTGGTGGTGAGTTAAGTATGGACCTATCTAAAGCAAGGATCCCTGTCAAAGTTGTCATGCAGAGATTGCTCCCTAAAAAGGAGGCAAAATATGTTGTCACTCAAACAGCAGCACCTGAAGCTCAAATTTTGTTTGAGTCTTCAAATGTGGGTAATTAATTCCTAACTATAGAGGATGTTCCTGTCTTGGCTAATGAAATTTTTGAAGATGAAAATCTAAAAATTAGTTCAGACAAAATAATAAAAGACTTAATAAAGCATAGTGCAAGCCCAGAGGAATCCTCCCTTCCAAATGAAGAAAAATCTAAGGAAAAGTCAGTTTTTGATAATGTGTGGATTCTCAAATTTGATAGCAGTTGTTCTTCTACCAGCTTGAGAGCTAAGATTTTGTTGATATCTCCACAATGAGATATTTTCTCCTATTCTTATAAATTGCATTTTAGAAACACCAACAATACTGATGAATATGAATCATTGTTTCTTAGATTAAAGGCCACCCAAGACAAGGGTGTCAAACTCATTCACATCAAAGGAGATGCTGAGCTAGTGGTTTGCTAGGTCAAGAACCTATACCAAACCAAAATAAGAGGTTACATCATTACCATAATCTAGTTTGGGATCAAATTGAAAGCTTTGATGCTTTTAGTATCTTTGCAGTACCTAGGGAATTCAATGAACGAGTTGATGCATTAGCTATTTTTACAACTCTTTTGGTTCCTCACTTAAATTTTAAGGGAGATAGGTACACTTTCAAACTAGTCTTTTGACCAAGTGTGCCTGACAATGCCAATCATTGGCAAGTGTTCAATGACAATAACCAAATCATCACTTTTCTAGAACAAAAGGATAGGTTTGAACAGCTTCACTTCGAAGGTAGTAAGCCTTAAAAACTTGAATCAGCCCCTAAAACAAGTTCAGACATAGGTGAAGAACTCCTATAGCTAAAAGGGAATAAAACTCCCAAAAGACTAGTTTCCCTTGAGAAACTATTTGACAAGCATGATAGGTTCATCAAAAAACAACAAATGGATTCAAGCTCCTCCCAGGAGTTTGATCAGTAAAATTTGGGTACCAAGGAAAATTCCAAAATAGTGAACATTGGGAAGTGCTACACTCTAGAGGAAAAACTCAAATTTACTAACCTGCTTCACCATTACATGGATGTTTTGGCATACTCTTATGATGATCTAAAGTCACTCAGGCCTAAAGAAATTTTCCATGAAATTCCTCTCAAGAGTGATTTGGTGCCTTACAAGAAGAAATCTCGGTAGTATAATCTAAAGATATCAGGTACTATTCTATCTAAAATATAGAAAATATTAAATGCTAGAATAATTTTCCCAATCCATCATTCCACATGGATTGCAAACATAATTCTTGTGAGGAAAAAGAATGGCAAAATTCATCTCTGCATGGATTTTAGGAATTTAAATCAATCCTCCCTAAAGGATAATTACCCTCTACCCATCATGGATCAAGTCTTTTAGACAATGACTGGTTCAGAGATGTTATCAATGTTGGATGGCTTCTAGGGGTACAATCAAGTCTAAGTTGGTGAAGCAGACCAACATAAGACTACCTTCACCACACCTTGGGGCACCTTTGCATATTGAAGAATGCTATTTGGCTTGACAAATGCTGGTGCCACTTTTCAAAGAGAAATGGACCTTACTTTCAAAGACAAAATAGGTAATTTCATTGTGGTGTACCTTGATGATTTAACAGTATTTTCTAAGCATCATCCTGATCAAGTGTGCCATTTGCAACAAGTGCTGGAATAATGTCACCAAAATGGCATTTATCTAAATCCCAAGAAGTTTATTTTTTGGGTAACAGAAGGGAAACTTTTTAGACACATTGTATCCTGAGAAGGCATAAAGATTGACTCAGAAAGAGTCAATCCATCCAAGAGCTTACTCTGCCCACAAGTAAGACTATAGTTCAATCTTTCTTTAGAAAGGTGAATTTTTTACGAAGGTTCATTCCTAAGTTCATTGAGAAGACTTGCCACATTGTGAACATGATGAAGGGAAAGGCCACTTTTAGCTAGATTGAAGAAGGCAAGTTGGCATTTTGAGACATCAAGATAGCTATTGCCCATGCCCCAATTCTGATTTTTCTAGATTATACCTAAGATTTCACAAGTACAGTTATGCTTTCGAGCACACACTTTTAGAAATTCTAGTTCAATAGAACAAAGAAGGTGTGGAATCTCCCATATCCTTCATGAGCTATCCTCTCAAAGCTCATGAACTAAAATATTCAAATCTAGAGAAGCATGCTTATGTAGTGGTAAAGGCAGTAAAGCACTTCTATTTTTACATCCTAAATTCACACATTATTGCCCTAGTTCATGATACCATAGTCAAATCCATATTAACTTAACAAGAGTTTGGAACTAAAAGGGGTAATTCGGTTGATATAATCTAGGAGTTTGATCTTGTTATCAAACCAACTAAGCTTGTGTAGGGAAGGGGCCTCTACCAATTGATTGATGATAACATACTAAAAGAAATAGGGCATGAAGAAATAGATGTTGAAGACATGCCAACAGTCCTCTTTATCACCACCACAAATGAGTGGTATTTAAATATTTCTCATTTCCTTACCTAAGGTGAGTGTCCTACTCACCTGTCTCATAAAGGAAAGAGGAATGCCAAGTTGAAAGCTGCCAACTTTGTCTTGTGGGACAATAGGCTATATAAGAGGAACCTTGATGGGGTATTCCTTCGCTACATGGATAAAGTGAGCAGGATAAACTTCTGGAATCCTTCCACAATTTGGCTTGTGAAGGACATTTTTTTGTGCCTGTAACTACCCATAAGATTTTATGAGCTAGGTACTACTGGCCTACTCTATTTCAAGATACATACAAATGGGTATGTAGATGTGAACTAGGCCAACAATTCATTAGAAGACCCAAGTTAGCTATTTTGCCTCTTAAGCCAATGGTAATAAAAGAGCCATTTTAGCAATGGGTAATTGATTTCATTAATGTTGTAAATCCATATTCAAGCACTGGACATGATTATGTCCTCATAGCCACATATTACTTCACCAAATGGGTGGAAGCTATTCCAGCCAAGCATGTTACTTCAGAAGTAGTATGTAATTTGCTCAAGGAGAACATCATTTCCAGGTTTAGGGTCCCAACCAAGATTATGACAGATAATGCAACCTATTTCTCTTCCCATGAGATTACACAATTCTATTTTTATCATGGAATTACCCTCTCCCACTCCTCTGATTATTTTCCATAAGAGAATGGCCAAGCAAAATCGAGCAACAAGAACTTGGTGACCATCATCAAGAAGTTGGTAGATGACAACCAATGAACCTGGCATAAAGCATTAGTTGATGTTTTATGGGCAGACAAAATTATGCCCAAGAGGGAAATAGGTATGTCACCTTTCCAACTTTTGTAGGGTCTCAATGTAGAGATACCAATCACCCTGAAATTACCAGCATTGAAATTGGCAAAGGTGATCAAAGATCAGACATATGAAACCTCCATTGATAAGAGGATCATGTGCTTGACTGAACTTAATAAGTAATGAACTATGGTGGTGGACTAAATTTTTGCACATCAAAGTCTATTGAAGAAGCTCTTTGACTTGAAAGAAAAAGCCCATATTTTTTAGATCAGTGATCAAGTTCTATTATGGGACAAGAGAAGAGAACCAAAGGGAATGCATGGGAAATTTGATTCCCTATGGAGAGGCCCATTTACTAATCATCAGCTCAATGGTGAAAATAGTTTCCTATTGAAGTATCAAGATGGCTCACCCTTTTCACTACCTCACAATGGGCAGCATCTAAAGTACTTCAATCCTTGAAGTATCAGGGGACATCAGTTATACATATGTATATTTGTATAGTCTTTAGTTCTATTTGGTGATGTTCATTTTCATTTCTTTTTGGCACCTTTCTTTTTGGGTAGGATGACTCTGTATCCAATGGCATACTTAAAGGCACTAGAGATTCTGGATTCTACTCCCTTTGATTGTTTTTACAATCAATGGAAGTTCCCTAACTGGAGCTAGTTATTGTTCCTAAAATCTATCACTTGTTTCTGGGACAACATATCAACTATTTTGGTCCTACAGACCAAAATTATCTCTTTTATTCTCAAAAAATGTTCTTAGTATTCAAGTTCTTGAACTATTCAAGCATTCTCAGGTAAAGAACTTGCAGGTTCAATAGGCAAGCTTTCTCAGAAAGAAGTTTCAACACTTAGGCATTTTCAAGGCTGATTCAACACTGAGGTTAAATCAACAGACTTAGTGGTGGGTTTCAAACAAATAGAATGAACCCTTGAACCATTGAACTCTGCTTCAGAAAGGTTCAAAGGTTCAATGAGTTCAAAGGTTAAAAAAGAGTTAAGCACTCAACCAGTTCAGAAAATTTTAACTGCTTCAAAGAGTTCAATGAGTTTGAAGACTTTGGTAAGTTTAAAAGCTCAATAAAGTTCAATGGAATTAAAGAAAAGAAGGCTTCAAAAAGTGAAGGTTTAATGTTGAACCGTTGAACCTTGAACCAAAATGGTTCAACAATTTTAATAAGATTAAAAGACTGATACAAAAGAAGACTTCAAAGAAGAAAGATTAAACTGTTAAACCTTGAACCAAAAGAGTTCAAAGTTTAAAGGTTCAACGAGTTCAATAAATTTCAAAAGACTTAAAAAAACAAAGGATTCAAAGAGTAAAGAATGAACCATTGAACCGTTAAACCTTAAACCAAAAGAGTTCAAGGTTCAAAGGTTCAATGAGTTCAATAGAAAAGAAAAGAATCCAGTGTTCAAAACTTAAAAGGATTCAAAGAAAGAGAATGAACCATTGAAATTTGAACCAAAATGGTTCAAGGTTCAAAGGTTCAAAGGTTTAATAAGGTTCAAAATACTTAGAGAATAAAAGGATTCGAAGAAAGAGAATGAATTTTTGAACCGTTGAACAGTTCAACCGTTGAACTTTGAACCAAAACGGTTCATAAGTTCAAATGGTTCAAATATTTCAACCAGTTCAAGAAGTTCAAAGTTCACAAGGAAGCTTCGAGTGAAAGAAGGAAGTGGAATATTCTAGAGACAATTTTGAAGAGATCATTCAACCAATTGAACCAAGGGGCTGATCGAACCAAGGGACCGCCCAGACCACCTGAACCAATGAACTCTCAAAGGTTCAAGGTTTAACGTGGTTCAATTGACCAAGTGACCAATAACATCCCCATGGACATCAAATTTAAGGTAACAAAATTTTTATTTATTTTTAGATGTGGTACGAACCTTAAAAACAAACTCAAAGACCAGTTGAAGAAGAAGCTAAAAGAGCTAGCAAAAAAGGAAGAGATAGCCTGAGAGCTCAGATCATGAGAAAAGGATAAAATATAATAAGAAAAGAGGAAACAATGTAGAAAGACCAAAAATATTTGTGTAGCAGTTATTCTAGTAGGTGAAATAGTCTACTAGGTAGTCATCAGAGAGTGCGAGCACTCAAGGATGTAGCCTATTTTTCTCCATCGAGTAAAGGTAAAGTAGATAGTGTTGTTCCCAAAATTTGTCACTTGTTTTTGGGGATAACATATCAAATATTTTGGTCCTACAGGCCAAAATTCTCTCTTTCATTTTTCAAAAATGTCCTGAGCAACCAAGTTCTTCAATTATTCAAGCATTTTCAATCAAGGGACTCATAGGTTCAATGGGTTCAACAACTTCAATAGGCAGACTCTCATAAAGGAACAACTTACAAACACTTAGGCAATTTCAAGGTTGGTTCAATGTTGAGGTTCAATCAAAAGGTCCATCGGTAGGCTTCAAACAAATGGAATGAACCATTAAAACATTGAACCTATTTATCTAAGTTTTTTTACAATTGCATTCACAAGGAGGAACCTAAAGTTAAAAGGTTGAGGGTTTGATTGATACCTAGATCAAGTGCACACTGTATCCAAGCATTGTGGGAGCTCCTCTTTGGCTGTGGAGGACACACCTGTAATAAGAATAAAACTCAAACAAAGAGAATGTTAGAGGAGGATATGGTGGACTACCAAGCTAGGCACTCGGTCCTAAAAGCGTGAAGCTCTGTGAGGGATGACAGTCCACTATTTAATGAAAAGAGTGTTGTATAAAAAGAAATAATGAAAGACTAAGAAAGAGAAAGATAGATAACATGTACATGTTCTCTGCAGTCAGTCTGTCATAGTCGCTAATGTTGGTATGCCTATCGATGTCAGTTTTGTTGCCGATGTCGGTAGGGGCAGTGGGCCTTGGACAGGTTTCAGGGTATTTATGTGGTTGACAGAAGAGTCTAGAAGTTTAAAGGTTTGTACAGGGTTGTGGGAAATTGAATAAGGTCTGAGGAAGGGCAAAGGTGGGGATAGGTGTGAAAAGAGGGTAAGAATAAGAGGAAGGCTTTTCAGCCTCTCCACAAAAGAAGTTAGATTTCTCTCAATAGTTCTTAGAAATATCAAATGCAAACTAATTACCAATGTATTCTAAAATACTAATATGAGATAGAATACTTAGCTCTATTAAATGAAGAACCAGAGGTGTCAAAATGCTTATTCCTATTGTGGTTGATGTTGAGGTCCTCATACAGTGTTTCAATCCAATGTCTGGAATGACTTGTCCAGAGCTTTAGTAGCCAGGAGAGCGATAGTCAAATTCTGATGATTGGTCTCAGAGTGTGTGCATCAATATCCAAGAAGGCTGGGGGCATCTCAATGTTAGAGCTTGGGTTATGTAATTGACGTCAGCGATCTCACTGGTGTCGGTCGACTGTTGACCGATGTCAGTGGAGAAAGAATGGGTAAAAGGGCTATTTTTAGCTCTTTGCCCATTTCTCCACCTACCAAGTGCTTTTTCCATTGGAGAATAGTCAAAACATGGGTTTATGAGGCATGGAAGTTAGTTAGGGAGTTTAGAGGGGGTGAGAATAGGTCATGGGTAGTTAGGATGTGGATGACTTAGTCTTAGGGTGACTCATAGGTTAAGAAAAGGTCTCAGGATGAGGTGTCCAAGGTGAGGTGTCTAGGTGAGGTCATTAATTTAAAATAAGTAGTTTATTCTAAATTAATAAGGTGTGGGTTAGGTCATGTTAATGTTTAAGAAGGGACCAGGTGGGATTGACACGATATTGGTGTCTACATTTGCCCTTTTTTGTCTTGTGGTTTGTCTTGACGAACTGCAAGACAAAAATAGGTGTAGGTTGCCCCAAATATGGGATGAGCTAGGTGTAGGTTTCCCCAAGTATGGGATGAAGTATGTGTAGGTTACCCCAAATATGGGATGAGGTAGGTATAGGTTGCCCCAAGTATGGGATGAGGTATGTGTAGGTTGCCTCAGGTATGGGATGAGGTATTCCCCCTCAAAGTAGGAATCAATAGAAGGTAAGCTGAAATCAAGTGCCAATTTGATAGGCAGTGGATGGGTAGGATGAGGTTAGAGTGTGAATGCTACAATAGTTGAGATTGTGTGTATCCCACTTCACTTGATAAGTAGGTCAAATTGTCACAGGCAAGATTGAGGAGGACTAAAATTGAAGTAACTGGTCCCCAGCTTTGTAGTTGTAGCTGATTAGGTTATATCGATCAAAGTTGTAGCTCCAATGGTCAAAGACTAAAATCAAACTAATCGGTCCCTAGCTTATTAGTGGTAGTTGATTGGGTCAGATCGATCAAAGTTGTAACTCCAATGGTCATCATGTTTGAAGTATCCAGGCTTGGAAGTGATCCTAGAAAACATGAAAATGTCACAAATATTGGGGATCAACTTGGTTGTGATCCAAAAATAGGTGTGAGGGTCATGGAAAATTTGATAACTATTCATGAGGTAGCATATGCAATCAAAACAACTAAGGCAAAGTTGTCTTGAAAGTGGTCATGGTTTGAGGAGATAGTCGTGATCTCTGAGGTCATTTATCGAGTCAAACTAAGATATATGTGATCTCGAGTGTTGTTTATTGTGGTTAGGGAGATGTATGTGATCTCCAATGTCCCCCATGACAATTCTAAGGTGACTTCCATAGTGTCAGGGCTGGTAGTTTAGTCATGATTTTGGACAATTGAGATAGTTGGTCCATTAGGTAGACAAACGAATGAATGGCTGAGCTAACCTCAGAAGACCCCATGTCAACTCAGTGCTACTTACATAGCCCCTTTTTAAAGGGCCTTAGGCCAATGTAGTTCTCCCCAAAAGGGAAGAAGAGGGTAGGTTATGGATTGGGTTTGACTAGGTTAAGTCATGGTTAAAGGTTATATGGCTGGTCCATCAGGTAGATGAATGAATGAATAGCCGAGCTAACCTCAGAAGACCCCATGTCAACTAAGTGTTGCCTACATAGCCTCTTTTTTAAGGGCCTTAGGCCAATGTAGTTCTCTCAAAAAAGGGAAGAAGAGTCAAAGAGGTTGTTGGTTGGTTTGGTTATGTTAGTGTTTTTAGCATTTCCCATATGTTTGGTGGTACATGCTTGAAATGATGAGTGTATGATGATGTTACAGTGTTTTTCATATTGTGTGATGGTGTATGTTGTAACATAGGTTATGTGGTTTTTCATCCTAAGAAATTTTCCATATTGGTGATGGTGTATGCTAAAAATGAAATGAGTTTATTTATGCTTTAGCAAGTTTCCATATTGGTGATGGTATATGCTTAACATAAATTGTGTTTAGTTGATAGTTTCCATGTGTATTGTTTTCCATAGAAACTAATGTGAATGGGCTATGATAATTTATATAACACAAATTGGTATTTGCATTAAATAAATCATGATGTTATGGTAGTGGTTAGAAAAGGTTTTGGTTGTATGTGACGAAGGTGTGTAAGAAGTGAAAGGCGTGTTGCTCTTTCATTGACAAGGACCATAATGATAACATAGATAGGGTTTTTGCAAACAAAAGCCCCATTCATGCATTACATCTTTGACCATTGGTTTTTTTTAGAGAAGTACCCTAATCACTTGACATTAAGTGAGCTCAAAATCCCTTGGGTATTTTAGGGTAATATGTGTGATTATGTGATATGTCAAGATAGCATAACCCTTTTTTAGTAGGGATAACTTTGCCCCTTTTATAGGTGACCCTGAGAACGACTATAGGCAAGTCCATGACTTAATAGTTTGTCAGTCATCATCATTTTTTTATTTTTTTTGGTAGACTGATCAATGCAGGAAGTCTACTTAGGCATGTTGTTTTGTTTTGTGGTCATGTGAAGCTGATTGATGCGGGAAACTTCTGAGAGAGTGTTGTTTTTGTAGCTAAATTTGGGCATAGCCATCTTTTGAGGGAGTGGTCTATATTTTGCTTTGTATGTTTTGACTTTGTTGAATAGTTGTCCTTCAAGGGAGCAGTCTATTAATTACAATAATAATGTAGCTGTCCTTCAAGGGATCAGTCTACATTTATGGTTTATGACCTTTTAATATTTTGTTAGGCATCCCAGTTTTATGTTTTTTTTTGTTGACTAAACTTTTAGTCATGGACTAGACTATAGAGGTTTAGGGGTTCCCCTTTTATTAGGACAAAGCATTAATGCTTAAAAAAAGGTTAACTAGTTGTTGTAGGGAAAAAGGGTTGAAAGGAATAGGAATGAGGATGACGGGGGTTGCTCAAGGGACAAGCTCAAGTTAATCATCAAGTGAATGATTACTTGGTTAATAGTAGAATGGTTGTAGATGTAAGGCATTAAGGGGCTCAGGTTCTGGCCAGCCTTTGAGAGAAGATAGACAATATGTGCCTAATCCATACTTGTGCATTATTATATAAGGTCTGAGCTAATTAGGAGCAAACTTGCCTCATTTTCTTCTTTCCATATTTGTCACGTGTTGATTTTCTTTAAGGACAAGATCTCTGATTTTAAAATCTCACTCTTTCATATTTTTGTTGTAGGCACGTCTGATGTGATCTTGGTATATATGAAGATGATGCAATCTTGGTCGATGCTTGGCAAAGGAAAGTTATCCTTTGGGCAAGCTAGGTTGAGGTCACGATAGTCAATACAAATTTGAATTCCCCTTATTGCTTTTGTGATAGGGACAATGTTTGACACCCATTACAGATAATCAATGGGTTGGATAAATGAGATGCAGAGAAGATGTTGAAGCTCCTCTTTGACAAGGAGTGCAATGCAAGGATGCATCCTATGAAGCTTTTGCCTGACAGGCTTAGCTTGAGAGGGTAGGATCCTAATCTTCTAGATTGTAGGCAAGAATCTCAGAATTACTGAAGGTGACAGAGGCAACGGTAGGTAATGCTTTGACTAAAGCAGCCAATGGTTGGGGGTCTTCAGGTTAGACCTTCACTGCCTGTAAAGCTTTGATTAAGGCTTGGTGATGTTGTGGAGAGCTTTGAATTAGGTCATATAAATACATCTTCATAAGGGTTTGGTGAAGTTGTTTCACCATGAAGTCACGAATTGCCCCTAAAGATGTTGGTTGAGATGTGCCCAAAATAGAAATCTTGGACTTTGGTGGTGGAGAGGGCTTGGCAAATGGATATGTCCAAGGAGTAGAAACCTATTATTTTCCTTTATCCTTTAGGGTTTGGGACCTGGTGGCCAAATTAATAGTTTTGATTTCAAATAAAGGGGGAGAAGGTGGTAGAGGGACCATAATTTTGTATTGGGATCCCAATTCAAGTGAGGAGGTTTGGGAGGCATGGGATGGTGTTGATAGTTTTTTTAAAAAATGGTCAAGAGAATCCTCAATGAGAAGGGTGTCTTTTTTTAGGTGTTGGTGAATGACAACCTTAAGAGCATTGCAACTCTTAGTATCATGCCTAGGTGTGCAATGATACCAACAAATTTGAGTGTCATCGAACCAAGATGGTTTTGATCTGAGAGGTCGATATGGCTTAATGGGTGGGAGAACGATGCTAGAAGACTGTAATAATCAACATAATAGCGAAGCATAGGAACCCACTAATGGGTCTGCACTCATTGTTGTAGTAGGGGTTGACAACTTCTATTTAGGAGTTGTAGGGGGAGTTTTTCATACCACCTTTTTGGTTGGTGGTGTGGCCACACGCGTAGATGGCATTTTCTTGATGAGAGGTGTTGAATTTCTTTTAGGAAATATGTTTTTGATGGGGAGTGGGAGTAATGGAGGAAGTTTGTTTTTATGAGGTGTTGGAATAGGGAGCAATCATGTTAAATTGGAAGGATGTGGACCCAAGATAGAGGGCAATGGTGAAGGTGGGGGAGGAGTAGACTGACGTGGTTTAACATCCTTATTTATTATGGTGTAAAGACCACTATTGTTCAAGGCAAGGTTCAAATCTACCTTTACTTGTGGGTGAGTGAGGTTTGATATAGGGCAAACACCGAGTGATTTAACCTGTTTCAACATGGTGGACCCCTGTGAGGTTTTTGATTTAGATGTGGAAGGCTGAGCTTCTGACAATTTAGAAGTGGAAGCCTTATTTTTGTTAGAGACATTGGGGTGATTTGTTATGAAAGGGTTAGTAGTATAAGTTGAAACAAGACATGTAGGATAAGGAGCCTTAAGTTACTCCCATAGCGCCTCATGTTTTAGGTTCCTAGAATGGAGAAATCCTAAGTTTTCTGCCAATCAAGAGAAGGGTTTAGGTGATGTCACATGAGGTCTTATAGTCGGTCGTTCAAAGGATTTGGGTGATTGTGAGAGCAGAAGCATGTTGGATGCAGCAATCATGGGGCAAAGGTGATAGAGAACCATCACTAGATCTTCCTTGGCCAAAGTGGGTGAGGTGGTGAGTTCTTCTCTCAGTGGAGAAGGGATTGGAGAATTTGGCTCTTCGAGAGGATAGAGCATAGGGATGATCATGCCTTCCATGTGTGGTCTAGGAGCATGGAAAGTATGATCCTCCATTGGTAATAAGAAGGATGAGGGTGGGGTAGCTGGCGTTGGTATCGTCAAAACATCCTCCAATATGGGAAAGGTCAAAGTAGGCTCTCCTTCATGTGAAATTAGGGTGGATGGAGGACTATCCTCCATTGGTGGAGGAAAAATAAGAGAGGAAAGCTCCTCTAAAGGGTGAAGTAGAGGGATGATGGCCCCTTCTACATGAGGACATGGGGTATGAATGGTAACTTCTTCCAATGGTAAAAGAAGAGAGAAGGTGGGGGCAAGAGGAATAGGTAATATAGGATCCTCACAAGGTAGAAGAGTGGGTAAAGGAGGTGTTTGATGTCGTGGGGGTGATGTGGGTGAAACGGGTTCATCCACACAAGGAAGAGGGCGAGGCAAAGGGAGCTCTTCATTGCGTGGGGGTGGTATGGGTAAAATAGGCTCTTCTACCCATGGTGGAGAAATGGGTTGACTAACCTCTTTAGACTATGGGAGAGGTTGGTTAGGAATAAAAGGAAAAACCATGTCGATCGTGCATATGTTGTGTTCTTGAGGGTCATCAACTATGGTCTGAACATTGTTTTGACTTAAGGGATGGTTAGGAAATGGTTGCCTAAAGACATCCATGTTTTGGTTGGGCAGTGCATTAGGGTTATCCAAAATAAGGTCCCCTTTGTCTAACATGTCTTGAACAATGTTTTTGAGGGTTTTACAATTGTTTCTGTCATAAACCCTTGACACGATGATAGTTACAAAAGTCATTTTCCCTATACCATGTAGGGATGGCTCGTGAGGGGTCAAATTGGACTGGTCAAATTTGAGGGAGGTTAAGGACTCCCTACTTTACTAGTTTATCCAATATAGAAGCATATGATTCTCCTATTAGTGTGTATCATCATTGTTCATACCATTGTTGGAATTATCTTGTGATGTTTTGTGAAGTGGAGGGCTCAGATTGGTTAGTTGTGGTAGAAGATGGTGATCTAAGGACCACAACATTCACTGATCCCTTGGACTTGGAGTGGGACGAAGAAGGGTCATTAGATTTTGTGTTGGTATTTTTGCTATGCAATTTAACCTTATCTTCTTCTATTGCGCGGAGTTCAAGCTTTCGAGCCATGGTGAAAGCTTCATCGAATGTGCAAAAAGTTTGAACTCATAGAGTGGATGAGATGTGTTTGGCACATGCTCTTGAAAAGTGCTCAATGAGCTCAGATTGAGGTAGTGAGAAGGAGAGTTGGTTGATCAAACCTCTCCAACAGGTGATGAAGTCCGCTATTGACTCATCCTCAAATTATCTAATGGAATAAAGGTCTGTGATGGAGACCTTCTTGGTAATGTTGATTGAGAAATGGTTGAGGAATAGTTGAGTGAGTTGAGTGAAGGTGAAGAGAGAATGACTGGTAATGGAGTTATACCAGTCAAGGGCAGTGCCAAAAAGTGACATAGGGAATGTGTAAAGTAATAACGCATCATCATGCACTATGAGGTAGCAAGCGTGTCTAAATGCTCGTAAATGTTGTTGTGGGTCCTCTTTACTCTGAAAATGAGTAAATTTTGGGAGTTCCCACTAGCTAGGGTATGGTCGAATAGGAACTAAAGGGTGGATAGGTTCATTATAGATTTGTTTGTATGAAAGAACACTCCTTGAACCTAAAATAGATGTCTCAAGGTTGGACATCTTATCCATCAGCATCTTAATTAGATTGACAGATGGATTGGCATGAGGGGCACCCCCTAAGTTATAGGGTACCTAAAAGGCATTGGGAGGGGTGTATGGCATACTTGGTTGCATTTGTGTAGATGCAACATATTGATAACTCGTCATAGGTGCTGATGTCAAGGCCAAAGGGGCATGTCCACAAAGTTGGAGGGCACAACTTGACTAGATGCCGCCAAGGGTGGTTGAATGGTAGCGACACTAGTTAAAGGATAAGTGGTCACTCTCATGTTTATAGGTGCAAGAGTGGATGGGATAGAGACAATCAAGTTCTAGAAAGGTGTCAAACTTGGTTGAATTGTTTGTGGTTGAGGGGGTATGAAAACCCCAATGGAGGTAGGGCAAGAAAGGATAAAAGGTGAGGCCAAATCTTGAACATTGGCCATGGTTAGGTTACTAGTTGAGGCAATGGCTTGAGTGACCATAGGTTGGGTAGCGGATGCTGTTGATATCATTACTACTTTAACCAAAGAAGTTAGCACCCCATAAATAGGGTTACCTAAAGGATCTCATGTTTGGCTTCTAGCGAGATAATGTTGGAGAGCCTTGACGTTGTGGTCAAGGAATCTCTCAAATTCTTGATCCCCTTTGAGAACAATAGGAGGTTGATCAGGGGTAGGTTGGATAGGAGTATGCTAAGTATCTGAAGTATACTCCATTATGTGACTTGGTACGAAGGGCGAAGGTGGGAGTGGTTGTTGACTTGCATGGTCAACAAGAGATTTGGCTTGACTGCGTGTGAATACCATCCAAGGTGAAAGGGATTCAGGGTCTAGAAACTATGTGTTTTAGTTTCAGAAAACTAGAATTTATGTTTAACAACAAGAAATTTGGGTTTTAAGCTAGCTATTTTGGAAAGAATTTTTATTTATTTACTAACAGTGACTGATGTCAATTGTTTTAACTGATGTTGGTTATAAAATGTTGTCAATGATGGTTAGCTAACTGATGTCAGTGAATGGTTGTTGCTGATGTCGGTGGAGAAATTGATGTCGATTTTTGTGTAATTCCAAAAACACAAAAAATTGATAGTTTTTTGAGGAAAAATATATTCTAAGTTATTTTAGACTTTAGAATGGTACGACCTTACCAGCTCAAACACTCAGATAAAAATAGCAAAATAGATGATTAGGCAAGCAACCTCTAAAATGTTAGATTCCTAGGAATAAATTTTAGAGTCGTGGTGGCTTATGCCTTAAGAGAATGTGTTGGGAATTGGGCTTGTAGAACAAGTCCTAGAGAAGAAGTCTATGGCTAGTTTCAAGTTGTGTTTTGGTGCTCAAAAATATTTGTGTTAGGTTCAGTACATGGCCTGGTGCTGGGGTTTGCTTCCTTCACTTCACGAACCCAGAGCTGAGCTGGGCTGCTTAGCCAAAATATACCTTCCCTATAGTTTATACTCTACTAGAGAACAGAGTGGGTCCTCCTCTTGGTGGTGAAATCCAAGTATGATTCCCAGGTGGGGTAAGGTATCTGCTAGGTGATGAAATCCTAGATGGGCCTTGTCTTAAGTAAGTTTAAATGTTTGATTTGATGTGATTGTGATTTGGTTGTGTAACATTTGTGCACTACAATTCATTCATAATGCTTTAATTACTAAGTTGGGCTAAGTATGCATTCAAGAAAGAATGAAATGTAGTATTTTTTAACCCAAACTGAAATATTTTATTCAAATGCAAACAATTGGAGAAGAGGTTAAGAGTATGAGTTTTCACTACTCTATGATGCAGGTAAGAAGTTACAAGAAAAAGAAAAGATGTTCTTTTTAACTTTTGCTTATGATTTCTTTTCGAAACAAAAAGATAAAAGAAGGGATGCAAGAAGAGAATCTAATGCATCTATGTGAAAATTTTATTTTTTTGAAAGAAGAAGAATGAACCCAAGGAAAACTCCAAGGGTCCCACCGGGTGTGCCAGAATGTTTCTCTAAGTTTTTCTATAATTGCATTCAAAAGGAGGAAACTAAAGTTAAAAGGTTGAGGGTTTGATTGATACTTGGATTAAGTGAGCACCGTACCCAAGCATTGTGGGAGCTCCTATTTGGCTATGGAGGACACACCTGCAATAAGAATAAAACTCAAACAAAGAGAATGTTAGAGGAGGATATGGTGGATTGTCAAGCTAGGCGCTCGGTCCTAGAAGCATGAAGCTCCGTGAGGGATGACAATCCACTATTTAATGAAAAGAGTGTTGTATAAAAACAAATGATGAAAGACTAAGAAAGAGAAAGATAGATAATGTATACCTATTCTCTATAGTCAGTCTATCATAGTCACCAACGTCAGTATTCCTGATGATGTCAGTTTTGTTGTCGATGTCGATAGGGGCAGTGGGCCTTGGATAGGTTTCAGGGTATTTCTGTGGTTGACAAAGGAGTCTAGAAGTTTAAAGGTTTGTACAGGGTTGTGGGAAAGTGAATAAGGTCTGAGGAAGGGCAAAGGTGGGGATAAGTGTGAATAGAGGGTAAGAATAAGAGGAAGGCTTTTCAGCCTCTCCATGAAAGAAGTTGGGTTTCTCTCAGCAGTTCTTAGAAATATCAAATGTAAACTAATTACCAATGTATTCTAAAATACTAAAATGAGATAGAATACTTAGCTCTATTAGATGAAGAACCAAAGGTGTCATAATGCTTATTCCTATTGTGGCTGATGTTGAGGTCCTCATACAGTGTTTCAATCCAATGTCTGAAATGACTTGTGTAGAGCTTCGGTAGCTAGGAGAGCGATAGTCAAATTTTGATGATTGGTCTCAGAGTGTGCACGTCAATCTCCAAGAAGACTGGGGGCAGCTCAATGTTAGAGCTCGGGTTATGTAACTGATGTCAGTGATCCCATTGGCGTCGACCGACCATTGACCGACGTCAGTTGAGAAAGAATGGGTAAAAGGGCTATTTTTAGCTCTTTGCCTATTTCTCCACCTGCCAAGTGCTTTTTCCATTGGAGAATGGTCAAAATACAAGTTTATGAGGTGTGGAAGTTAGTTAGGGAGTTAAGAGGGGGTGAGAATAGGTCATGGGTAGTTAGGATGTGGAGGACTTAGTCTTAGGGTGACTCATAGGTTAAGAAAAGGTCTAAGGGTGAGGTGTCCAAGGTGAGGTGTCCAAGGTGAGGTGTCTAAGTGAGGTCATTAATTTAAAATAATTAGTTTATTTTAAATTAATAAGGTGTGGGTTAGGTCATGTTAATGTTTAGGAAGGGACCAAGGGGGGTTGACACGATATTGGTGTGTACAAAACCATTGAACCCCGCTTCAGCAAGGTTCAAAGATTCAACGAGTTTAAAGGTTCAAAAAGAGTTATGTACTTAAATGAGTTTAAAGACTTTGGAAAGTTCAAAGTTCAACCACTTTGAAAAGTTCAAATGACTTTAATGGACCTAATTGAAAGAAGACTTTGAAGAAGATAGATTGAACCGTTGACTCGTTAAACCTTGAACCAAAAGAGTTCAAAGTTCAAAGGTTCGATGAGTTCAATAAAGTTTGAAAGACTTAGAAGAACAAAGAATTCGAAGAGCAAAGAATGAACCATTGAACTGTTGAACCTTAAACAAAAAGGTTCAAAGGTTCAAGGTTCAAAGTTGTTCAAGTGACCAGTGTCCAGTGACCTCCCTACGAATGTCAAATTTAGGGTAATAAAATATCTGTTATTTTTCAAATATGGCACAGACCTAAAAAAACTCAGCAACCGACCAAAGAAGAAGTTGAAGGAGCTAGTAGAAAAAGAGAAGATAGCCTGAGATCTTAGATTGCCAAGGAAGGACAAGACATGGTGAGGAAAGAGGGAATGATGCAAAAAGATCAAAAATATTTACATAAGAGTTATTTCTAGTAGGTGAAATAGTTCACCAAGTGGACATCAGAGAGCATGAACACTCAATAACACAACCTATTTTTCTAGAATAAGTAAAGGAGAAGTGGAAAGCAATGCAAATATCAGGAGGAGGACTAGGTGGCCCATAACTTAGAGGGGACATTTGAGATGAATTGACATGCCATAGTTAAGGTTGATGCCCTGTTCCAGCATGGCCCCTTGACAGAATTGAAAATGCATTCAAAGAATTGAATGTAGCATAGGCCATTCCATGAAATAAAGTGCCCAAGTCTTTTTGGGAGTGCTATATATTGTAATCTCTTATTTTATACATTAAAGATCTATCTGTTACAGAAGCAAAACTCTACCTAAATTGAAAGGCATTTCTTGAGACTTTGAGCTCAGATTGTTAATCATATTTCTTTATTTGAATGAGAAAATAAGTGACCTTTCAAAATTTGTATTGGAATAGCTTGTGTTATTTATGAAATTATTCTTATGTCTGTTTCCTAGAATCATTCTTATCCATTTAATTTAACAAGCAGAACTAGTGCAAGTAATCAAGAAGGTGTCCTGAAGTTGACTGTGGAGAGACTTTGTGCTGCCACAATTGTCTTTAGTGTGTTTATTTTTTGTTTCTATTTAAAGGATATTGGGATGACTTTGTGCCCCCATTATCCTTCATATTTCACTCTTTGGTAGTTGAGGTGGAGACTTTGTGCTACACCTCATTCTGTTGGTTATTGCACCCTGTTACATTTACTTGTCACTACCAGAAAGATTCCTATTGTTTGTTGAAAAGCATTTATAAAAGAAGAGAAGTGCCTTTTATCATTTCACAATGATTTCTCCTTTGATTTTTGAACATCATATCTAAAAAAAGAGAGATTGATGGTGTTATCCTACCCTTGAGTGTTATTTTTTGCTTATATATATAGTATATAGCACCTCATAGTTATAGGGAACCTCCCCTTGATGAGAGAAGAGATTTGTCCCCTTTTGATGTGGTAGACCTACACATTTGGCTGATTAATCTCCTTATGCTATGGTTGAAACAACCTATTTTTCCCATCAGTTAACTAGTGACAAAATAGTCACCCAATAGTTTTTTATGACTTCACTAGGGAAGAACAAGCAATTTTAGTTCTTTTCCTTATCCATTTTCTTCACTGTTCCAAGTCATTTTCCATTACCATTTTCCTCCACCTTCGCACCAATAGTTTTATCTTTTAGTGACTCTACTGGGGAAGAACAAGCAGTTTCAATTCTTTTCCTTATCCATTTTCTTCAATGTTCCAAGTCCTTTTCCATTACCATATTCCTCCACCTTCACCACAATAGTTTTTAGCAACTCCACTGGGAAAGAATGTGTAGTTTGAAGCCTCAAGCTTCAAATTGAATTAGTCCCTATCCTTATCTATTTTAGTTTTACACTCTGGCATCTCCATGCTATACAAGAAGTGAGAAAGCTCAAGGTGTTGTTGACTCTATTTTTGAGTTGGTACAATAGAGCAATTTTGATTTGTTTCCTCCACAACCTCACCTTCAATGAACTAGGAGTCTTCCTCCTACCAACACTAGGTCACCAATACAAGGCAGAGCTTCTTTTTTCTCTATTAGCAGAGCTTTGCCTGTACATCCCACCAAGATTTGTTATCCCCCCTTTCCATAGTCATACAATGGCAACTCAAGGCCCCTAGGGTAACTCTTTTGGCCCACTCAATTTAACTCCACCTCTACATGAGCTACCACGCAATTCAAAGAATAATTTCCCTAAATTCTTTGGTGATGGGAGAGTTCATCCTGATGAACATATTACAACTTTTAGCATAGCTTGTGGCATGATAGGTGTGGAGTATGAGGACGTAGCAGTCAAATTGTTTGTAAAAACATTACAAGGCACTGCTACAGACTAGTTTTATCATCTACAGGCCCAGATTATGACTAATTGAAACACCATCAAAGCCAAATTTGAAGCCAAGTTCAAGCCTATAGAAGATGTGCATACCCTATTGGCCTAGCTCACACAAATAAAGAAAGAGCTTCATGAACCTATGAGGGACTTCATTGCCAAATTTGACAAGTTGAGGAATAGGATTTCTACAATTTATTAGCCAACAACTGAGAACCTTAAATGTTTTTCATCAATTCTCAGCTTCCAGATGTGAGTTTTTTGCTGAGATGGGCTGGCCACATAGACCTTGCTACTACTCAAGATTTGGCCACTAAGGTGGAAGATGATCTCATCTTGGTAGGGAAGATAAGGAGAGATCTTAACAGAGGTAAATCTTCTTCATCCTCTAAAAATCCATCTACAGGCACCATTGATCCAATGGTGCAAAAGCTAGAAAATGAGTTGCTAGCTCTTAGGAAGTAAATGGTGCAAGGGATGTCTTCTGCTCCTTCATATAGAGATATACCAAGGAGAATATTTCTCAACCAGTCATACTAAGGCAATGTTGCCAGAAATCAAGGGTAACCAAATCGCCTTCCTCCCCCATAGGGGAAGCTTGATATTGAGGTAGCTCTAGCCAACTCAATAATTGGATACCTTGAAACTGAATCAAGATTTTCTTTCCAACCTGAGTTGAACCTAGAAGATGGCACTGATCTCTTTGTAGAAGACCAAGATGAATCAGATGGTGACTCCAACATTGGTTTCTTGAATTACCAAGATGAACCCAAAAGTAAAGGTGAAGTGTTTGATGGATCATACATTGTATTCACCTAGTCCCAAAACTAGTCATCCCAACAAGCTGATAAGAAAAAAATAGAGGAGCATTCTCAACCAACAATTTCAATTGCTAAGCAGGGAACCACTCTACCTTTTCAATCAAAGGACCAGGTGATGGCTAAAAAGGTAAGTACATCAAGCATTCCTTCATCTTCAAATTCAAATTTGTAGACTAGTACCACCCCTCCTAAAAACTAGAAAGATAAAATTTATTCTTCTGTCATCAGTCCTTTCCAGTCATTTGACATAGTCAACCATGTCAAGAAGACCAAAATTCAAATGACTGAGTTTGAATTCTTGCAATCCAATCCTGAGTAGTTGGATAGATTATTGGAATGTGTGAAGGATAAAGCCATCCTTATAGGATAAGAAATTTGAAAAGTAACTCTTGGTCCCCCCAAGTACACATCCACCTATAATAACCTTGTGATTACTCCTCTAGTTGCCCCTAGGAAAATAGAACCATTTTATGTTTCCTTGCTAATAAATGGACACCAGCTAAATAATTGCATAATAGACTTAGGCGCATCTGATAATGTCATGCCTATGAAAGTGGCATAATCTCTTAGACTCACACTAACCAAGACCTTTGGGAGATGTTTCTCCATGGAAAATAAACAAGTGCCTTTGCTGGGACAAATCAAAGATGCCCAGTTTGCATTTGCGGCCTTTCCAGGAAAAAGGATCAAAATGACAGTCCTGGTGGCCAATGTCCCAGCCTCATATGGAATCCTTCTTGGGAATTTTTTTTGCAAGGATGTTGGTGGTGAATTAAGCATGGACCTATTTGAGGTGAGGATCCCTGTCAAAGGCATCATGAAGAGGCTACTCCCTAAAAAGGAGGCAAAATATGTTGTCACTCAAATATCAGTGCCTGAAGCCTAAATTCTATTTGAGTCTTCAAGTAGGGGTAATTATTTTTTGTCTACTAAAGACATTCTTGTTACATTAGATGAAATTCTTGTAGGTGGTGATCCAAAAATTGATTCAAATAAGATATCAAAAGAATTGGTAGGGCGCAGTATAGATGAAAAATGATCTTCCTTCTCTAATGAAGAAAAATATGATAGAAGATCAGTTTTTGATTATGTTTGGATCCTAGAATTTGATGATAGCAATTATTCTACCGGTGTTGGAGTTGGAATTGTATTGATATCTCCTCAAGGAGATATTTTTCCTTCTTCATACAAGTTGCAGTTTAACAACACCAACAAAACTATCGAGTATAAATCTCTGTTACTTAGGTTGAAGGCTACTCAAAATAAAGGTGTCAATTTAATTCATGCCAAAGGAGATGTTGAGTTGATGGTTTGTTAGGTGAGGAACCTGTGTCAAACTAAGAATAAAAGATTGTGCCATTACCACAATCTAGTATGGGACTATATTGAAAGTTTTGATGCTTTCAATATATCTACAGTACCTAGAGAGATTCATAATCATGCAAATTCATTGGCTATCCTTACAACCTTCATGGTTTCTCACCCTGATTTCAAAGATAATAGGTATAGTATCAAACTGATCTTTTGACCAAGTGTGCTTGATAAAGCTAACCATTGGCAGGTGTTTGATGTTGACAATTAAATCATGTGCTTCATTAGACTAGAAAAGCAATAAAATATGGTAATGGATCATACTACTATGTGCCAAAGTTAGGAAAAGAAACTCTTCACCAAGAGAGAAAGGATTTATGGTTTTTAGATTGGAGACCACGTCTTGCCATGTGGTAAGAAGAGAGAACCAAAAGGAGTGCATTGAAAATGTGATTCCTAGTGGAGAGTTCCATTCACCCATCACTGATTCTGGGGAGAAAATGGTTTGTTGCTGGTTTATTAGGATAGAATACCATTTTGATTGCCTCATAGTGGGCAACATCTGAAACACTTCAATCCTTGAAGTATCAGATAAGATCAGCATATACATATGTATAATTTTTGTTTAGTCTTTAGCTTGTTTTGTGTTCATTTTTGTTTGTTTTTAGCACCTTTCTTTTTGGGTGGCATGACTTTGTAGCCCAATGGCATACATGAAGGCACTGAGATTCTAGATTCTACTCCCTTTAATTGTTTTTATAATCGATGGAAGTTCACCAACTAGAGCCAGTTATTGTTCCCAAAATTTGTCACTTATTTTTGGGGAAAACATATCAACTATTTTGGTCTTGCAGGCCAAAATTATCCCTTTCTTTTTTCAAAAATGTCCTGAGCATCTAAGTTCTTCAGTTATTCAAGCATTTTTAGTCAAGGGACTCACAGATTCAATGGGTTCAACAACTTCAATAGGCGAACTCTCATAAAGGAATAACTTCCAAACACTTAGGCAATTTCAAGGTTGGTTCAACATCGAGGTTCAACCAAAAGGTCCATCAACAGGATTTAAAAAAATGGAATGAACCATTAAACCATTAAACCCTGCTTCAGCAAGGTTTAAAGGTTTAACAAGTTCAAAGGTTCAAAAAGAGTTAAGCGCTTCAACAAGTTTGAAGACTTCAGCAAGTTCAAAGTTCAATTGCTTTGAAAAGTTCAAATGACTTTAAAGGACTTAAATGAAAGAAGAATTTAAAGAAGAAATATTGAACCATTGAACCTTGAACCAAACGAGTTCAAAGTTCAAAGGTTTGACGAGTTCAATAAAGTTTGAGAGACTTAAAAAAATAAAGGATTCGAAGAGCAAAGAATGAATCGTTGAACCTTGAACCAAAAAATTCAAAGGTTCAAGGTTTAAAGTGGTTCAAGTGACCATCGACCAGTGATGTCCCCACAGATGTCAAATTAAGGGTAATAAAATATATGTTGTTTTTCAAATATGGCATGGACCTAAAAATAAACTTAGCGACCAACCAAAGAAGAAGCTAAAAGAGCCAGTAGAAAGTGAGAAGATAGCTTGAGAGCTTAGATCACCAAGGAAGGATAAGACATGGTGAGGAAAGAGGGAATGATGTAGAAAGACCAAAAATATCTATGCAAGAGTTATTTCTAGTAGGTGAAACAGTCCACCAAGTGGACATTAGAGAGTGTGAACACTCAATAGCGTAGCCTATTTTTCTAGATCAAGTAAAGGTGAAGTAGACATCTACGTAAATATCATGAAGGGGACCAAGTGGCCCATACTTTAGAGGGGACATTTGAGATGAATTGACATGCCACAGTTAAGGTTGATGCCCTATTTCAGCATAGCCCCTTGACAAAACTAAAAATGCATTCAAGGCATTGAATGCAGCATAGGCCATTCCATAAAATAAAGATCCCAAGTCTTTCTAGGAGCGCTATATATTGCAATCTCTCATTTTATGCAATGAAGATCTCTCTATTATAGAAGTAAAACTCTACCCAAATTGAAAGGCATTTCCTAAGACTTTGAGCTCAGATTGTTAATCATATTTCTTTATTTGAATGAAAAAACAAGTGACCTTTCAGACTTTGTGTTGGAATAGCTTGTGTTATTTAGGAAATTATTCTTATGTCTATTTCCTAGAAGCATTTTTGTCCATTGAATTTAACAAGCAGAACTAGTGGAAGTAATCAAGAAGGTGTCCTAAAGCTGACTGTGAAGAGACTTTGTGCTACCACAATTATCTTTAGCGTGTTTATTTTTTGTTTCTATTTAAAGGATCTTCGGATGACTTTGTGCCCCCATTGTCCTTCATATTTCACTCTTTGGTAGTTAAAGTGGAGACTTTGTGCTATACCTCATTTTGCTAGTTATTGCACCCTATTAGATTTACTTGTCACTACCAAAAAGATTCATGTTGTTTGTTGAACAACACTTCTAAAAGAAGAGAAGTGACTTCTATCATTTCACCAAGATTTCTCCTTTGATTTGTGAACATAATCTCTAAAAAAAGAGAGATGGATGGTTTTATCCTACCCCTAAGTGTTATTTTTTAATTATATATATAGTATATAGCACCTCATAGTTATAGGTAACCTCCCCTTGATGAGAGGAGAGATTTGTCCCCTTTTGATGTGGTATACCTACACATTTGGCCAATCAATCTCCTTATGTTGTGGTTGAAACAACATATTTTTCCCATTAGTTAGATGGTGAAAAAATATTCACCCAATAGACAGCTACACAAATATTAGGAAGAGGACCAAGTAGCTTATACTTTGGAGGAGACATTTGAGATGAGTTGACATGATATAGTTAAGGCCGACACACTATTCCAGCATGGCACCTTGACAAAACTAAAAATGTATTCAAGGCATTGAATGCAGCATGGGCCTTTTTTGAAATAAAAGACTAAGCCTTTCTTTTCTCCTATATATTATAATCTCTCATCTTATGTGAGAAAGATATTTTTGTTATCAAAAACAAAACTCTACCCAAATTGAAAGGCATTACTGAGACTTTGAGCATAGGTTGTTAATCATATTTCATTATTTGAATGAGAAAGCAAGTGACCTTTTAGACTTTGTGCTGGAATAGATTTTGTTGTTAAGGAAATTGTTCTTATGTCTATTTCTTGAATGCATTCTTGTCTATTTAATTAAATAAGCAAAACTAGTGGAAGTAACCAGGAAGGTGTCCTGAAGCAGGCTGTGGAGAGACTTTGTGTTGCCACAATTTTCTTTAGTATATTTATTTTCTATTTCTATTTAAAGGATCTTGGGATGACTTTGTGCCCCCATTGTCCTTCGTATTTTACTCTTTCACAGTTGAGGTGGAGACTTTGTGCTACACCTCATTCTACTGATTATCGCACCCTGCTACATTTACTTATCAGTTACTTTCTAGAAAGATATCATGTTATTTGCTGCAAACCACTTCTAAAAGAAGAGAAGTGCCTTCATTGTTTTCACTATAATTCTCCTATGTCTGTGAACATCATCTCTAAAAAAAGAGAGATGGATGGTGTTATCCTACACTATGTGTTATTTTCATCTTATTTATAGTATATTAATATATATAGCACCTTATAGTTATAGGGAACCTCCCCTTGATGAGGGGAGAGATTTTTCTCTTTTTGATATGGTCAACCTACATATTTGGCTAATAAATCTCCTTATGTTGTGGTTGAAACACCTATTTTTCCCATTAGTTAGTTGGTGACAAAATATTCACCCAACAAGTCCGTTCTAGATGCCAAAGACCCCCGACTACAATAACATTTTAGTGGGTTTTTTAATCTTTGCTTGCCATTTTATTCAAGTATGCAAGGTCGAGCGAAAGAGGTGTGAAACCAAGAAACAAAACTCAACTAACACCATTATTGGGGACAATTCTTGTCACTTATGTTGAAAAGGAATATTGTAGAAAGTTGTCATTTTAAGGTTCTCTACCTCTTTATGTTATTCTGACTATCTTTGATATACCAATGTCACAACACTTCTAACACCATTTTTGGTGGAAAATATTGTCACCCATGTTGTCAATGACTCTTGCAGAGAGTAGTTTGTATAAATTCATGTTTGAATAAGTTCACTACTATTATGTGTAAGTAATCTCAGCTACAATTTTAGAAAAGTTTATTCATGTTTATTTCATGATTTGAAAGTTGAGGTTATTATTTACTACTTTATTATCTTGATTGTCACTATCATAGTACTCCACTAGGGACCTGAAAAGAACTTTTGAGATTTGATAATTTAATCTACTATTAGTTGGAAAGTGTTTTGGATTTATCATTTTTTGAGGAGGTTTCCCCTTGCTGAGAATGAATATAATTGTTTCATTGTATTTTATTTCATACATCATCACTAAATTCATCAAGATATGGTTTCAATATGTATCACTTCATGTTTGTAAATGGTTATGTTCTAAAACTTTGCTTCTAGTGGTGACTCCAAGAGATCATCTAGTTTCAAAGAAAGACTGGTGCCCATATTCAATATCTTCATCTTTGAGAGTTTTTTTGCTTGCAAAGATGGAATGACTGAGGTCATTTTTCAAGGGTGACTCATCTAAGAAACTTGTCTCACCCTTAAATGTTCATCAAAAAATAAGCAGACAATTTTGGAGGCCTATTGAAGGATATAATGTCACTACAAAGGATTGTTTGGGCTGTCAAAATTATGGTAAGTCTAAACTTTTGTTTGTTGAATTTCCTATTTTTAAAGATTGTCATAGTTTTTCTAATTATTTAGAATCATACAATCCAACTTATTATCTATCTCCTTCTCAACCAGTTGAATCCCCTCCTAATTTGATCTTGCAAATCCACCTCATTTACCCCCTAACGACCCTTCACCATTTTTTCATGAACCTACCATTAAACTAATCATGAGGCATAAAGACCAAGGTAAAAATGAGTGGCCTAAATTTAGAATTCCTAAATTTTTACCTATTAATTTTGATGACATGGAATTTTATCTTATTGAAGTCCCAAATAAAGTAAGGAAATGCTTTCCAAAGTTCTAAATGAACAATACCATTAGTGGTGATCAACACTTCAAGACTTTTCACAATATCATTGAAGATTATGAGGTTGAGTATGAGGATGTGTGAATTACATTTTTTATGCACACACTAAAGGAATACATTTTTGAGTTATTCAATTCTCTTCCTTGTGGATGTATTGATTCATGGAAAGAAATGAAGAATGTTATTAGAATTCAGTATGGTGATAGAATTTATTCGAGGTTCCTTTTATCTAAATTTGAAAACATAAAAAAAACCATAATGATTGTGTGTAGGACTTCAACATAAGGTTCAACAAAGCTATGATGCAATTTCATAAAAATATTAAGCCTACTGAGATAGTGTGCTTGATCAAATACTATAATGCATTTGATAAAAGGGTTGCATATTACTTGAGGTACAAGGCTCCCATTAACCTATGGTTGGAATTCAATATGGACATACAAATTGAGAGAAAAATATAGGCTATGGGTATGCCCTTAAACAAGCAAGCTGATGCAAAGTTGGTTAATCTAGAAAAGACATAGTATAAGGTAGCCAAGCTTGAGTAAAATGTTAAGACTTTGGCCTCCACTAGCAAAGATATGTCTTACAAGTTGTCTAGAGCTAAGAAGAGGCTAACTTATAGGCCTGCACGTGATGTTATAATTCATAATATAGGGGTTTTAAAATAATTACCTAAGCTATTACATACTAAGGTAAATGTTGTGAATTATGATATAGACATTGATTAGTGTGACAAGTGCTTCCTTCCACATTCCCTTGTGATACAACTAAACCCAGTGATGAAGATGTAGTTGATCCTAAGTTTGCATTTGATGGTGATGATGAGATTATGGTGTTCAATTATCAATATTCCCTATGTAATATTTTTGACTCCATGTAAATGATGAATGATATTACTACTGATCAATTTTGGAGTGAAATCATGAATGTCCCAACATATGAATTTGCTTGTGATGAAAATGTGACATAAGTAAATGAGTTAACCAATCATGATGTATTTGAAGATATAAAATGTGATCCAAGCAAAGTGTTGAACATGGATATACCATTAGGTAGCTTCATTGGGAAATTAGACATTGTTGAGTAATCAATTGTTCTTGATGTTGGGGTTGACAACAAGGGTGTTATTTATAAGATGTCATTCAATGAACATGGGCTTATTTTTTATACCCTTAAAGATTAAAAGTTTCAAACCCCTTTCAAGTAGTACTTTGAGTGCACAAATGACATCACTGATCTTGAAGCACTCTTTTTTGGTACTCACCTGATTGTAGTAGAGGAACAAGCTTATTTACAACTACCAAAAAAGTACTAGGATATTTTGGCTTGGTCTTATCTAGACTTGAGACCATGCAGGGAGGATTAGTTTCAATATGTCATCCTATCACATCCTAGAAATAGGAACTTCAAGCAAGTGTTGAGATTGGTTTACTTCATCTTGGCCACCAAGCTACTAGAAAAGTTTAAGAAATTAAGGGATGGAAAAATTTTGGAGTTACCATTCAATGGTAGACATCTAAAACATTTCCTTAATTGAGTCTCTATTTATGTACATAGTGTTTTATTACTTTTTTATTTTGTTTCTTTGTTACCCCTCTACTTCAAGCCTTTTTATATAGTTTCCCTTCATGTTTTTTATCATGTGTTCATTTTTATATCCTCTTGATCTTTTTTTATCAATCTACCATGTTTTTTTGAGCCTTCATAGATGTTTGTTGAAAATTGCTAAGTCTTGAATCCATAGCCCAATGGATAGGCACTAGGTCTTATGTTCTAGGGTTATTTACACACCCACAGGGGGTATGCATCCTCAGGTGAGAGTCAATGTTAATGGTCAATATTACACTATATAAATTTGGCCCTTATCAAGTATAAATGCCTAAGTCATTAGCCCAACTTCTATCTCTAATTGTTCCTTTGGAAGGTCAAGTTCACGTGAAAATTAGCTAAGTCCTAATCTAGTCTTTGCTTGGTGAATGTGTCTTTACCTTAGAATGTTTTGGGATTTTTTCATGAACATAATGTCTAACATAAATAGGTCTTTTGGATTATTGTCTCAAAAAAAAAAGTCTAAAGATTTATTTCCATTAAACATTTTGTCCACTACAAAAGGTATGAAGGAATTCAATATCTTAGTCAAGTTCCATTTCCATCAAGCTCAGTGTTTCATAAAAAATCCAAAGGGTCATTTCTTTTGAAAATTTTATCTGTAGTAAAAAGTTTGATAGACACTTTCCATTTAGGCCTGTTTCCCATGCAAAAAGACCAAAAGAAATGCAAAACATTATTTTGTTTTGGCCAAAACATTTGCACAAAAAATTAGAAGGGTCATTTCTTTTGGATATTTTTTCCATGGCAAAAAATTTGAAGGGCACTTGCCCTTAAGGAATTTTTTCCACACAAAAATTCTAAAGGGCACTTACCCTTTGACAAAAGTGTAAAGGTCCAATTTATTAGGCAGAAGAGATAAGTCCATTTACTTCAGAAAAAGTGTAAGGTCTAGTTATTTCAAAGTTTTTATCCATGACAAAAAGTTTGAAGGGCACTTACCCTTCAAGCATTTTGCCCATGGAAAAAAAGTCTGAAAGAAAAGTCCAAATTCCTTTATAAAAATGTAAATTCCTTATTTGTTTCAAACATTTTGTCCACAAAAAAAAGTTTGAAGGGCACTTTCCCTTTGAGCATTTTTCCCACACAAAAAACTTGACAAAAGTCCTTTCTTTGGTAAAAGTGTAAGCTCAATTTCTTTAGAGAAAATGCCATGTTCAATTTCTATGGTGAAATTGTTTCAGACAAAATGTCCAAAATAATTGTCCCAATGATGAGAAAATGTTGAAGACTCAAGTTTTGTGGGAAAAGTGCAAAGGTCAATTTCTTCAGGTAAATTATTTTCGATAAAATGTTTGAAATAATTATCCTAATAAACAAAGGTCCTAGGATCAGAAGTACCAAAGACAAAAGCCTAAAACAATTGTTGCAGGATAATTATGATGAAGATAGAGAAGCCAAAGATAAAAATACCAAGAAGTTTCTTCTAAAGACTAAAATAATGATGAAAGTAGGAATACTGAAGAGAAAAGATCCGATCAGTAAAGTCCCAATGAAATTTTTGAATTTGCATAGATGAAAGGCATGCAAATGTCAATCTCAAGCCATGAAAAATATCCATTTGGATTCAAATGTTTCAATAAGGTTGAATGAGTGTCAAATTAGGTCCTATGAAGTATCCATTTGAGTTTGAATGGAGGTATATCTATGGTACATGTTTCCTTAGGTAGGATGATTTGATACTACATGATCAAAGCTGAGTAAGTCAAAGGATCCCAGGACTAGTGTAGGCATGATAAGTGTCAAGATCACAAGGCATGATTAAAAGTCTAAGCATGTTCTGAAGATCCAATTATATGAGTAGATAGTTGATAGTTAAAAAGGGCCCAAGATCTAGCAAGTTATTTCCATGTGGCACAATATCACTCAATATAATAGAGATTATTTAAGAGGGACATAGAAAGCCCATAGGGCTGTCAAGTGGCACAACATTGGGGCCGAGTGTTGATAGTAGCCAATAAGGTTCTACCCCTCATATCATGATCAAATAGAACATGTTCATATGCCCAAGCAAGATCTATTGGTAGGCAAAGAGTCAAAGCAATCCAAGGTCTTTTGGGGAGATGTGAGGACAAGTGTCAAGCCCTCAATGAGTGACCAAGTAAATTAATAGTTCATGGTTGATCATGCATCAAGAAGATATATGATGTAAATGAGAGAAAACTTTTTAAAATGGAAAAGGAAATATAATTTAAGTTTTGCGTTCTTCATCTACTTTGCTTGACTAAGCTCCTCCATGGGAAAGATATTGTAGGTTTATAAGATCAAAGTGGGCCAATCCAAGGGAGATCTCCAAGAAGCCATGAATCAAGAACATTCTCAAGCCATCATTAGAAGGTAATGGTCTTTTTTTGGCATGCACAAGAGAAAGGTAGATGTCTAGAAGATTCTAGATTTGCCATTGATTAATAGAAAAGTATCTCCATGTAATTACACATGAGGACAAAGTTTGTTAGGCTCCTCAAATGAATATTATCTTTATAACTTGAGTGAAAGGCATATCCCACCTAGAGATAAAAATATATTCTCTAACTAATCATCATTCCTTGTCAAGGTAGTTGTAACAATCATTTTCCTTATAATTCCATGACGCTTTTAGGTATGGCAAGGAATTTTCTAGCTAAGAGCATCTTGGTGGGATTTTGGCATGTGTAGATTTAAAATGGGTAAATAATATATAAATAGAAGGATTATCTTATATTTAAGAGGTTAGTTGGCTATTATGTTGGTCATTATGGTCGATGTTGTTGGTATTTGTCATTCTAAGTATAGGCTCTTCCATATTTTGGGATCATTGTTGTGTGTATTTTTTCTTCTCTTGTTAAGGAGGTTGTAGTTGTATAACCATTAACAAGATCTAAGAGAATATTTATATTTATTCCCTATTAACATGGAGCAAATCCACCATGCTTATCCCCATGATAGCATTTTGAAATAATGATGTATGTAGGATTTTATTTCAAGTTAAATGGAAAATATTTTTGGTTCTTACTATTTCCTTTTGATAAAGTGCAATGATGTGTTTTTCAAATGTTGTTGATTGGACATCTTATTATATACTCATTATTGGTTATCATCTTAGGCTTAGATCTAGATTATAAATCATTTTCTACATTATGTTTTGGAATCTATTACTGAATAACTTGTTAGTACACCTTAGATTTATGGATTCAATGGGAAAAAGTATATGAGATTCTAGTTTTAGTGTATGTTCTAGGGTTTCAAGATCATTTGGGTATTTGTATCTCATTGGCACCAATAACTATGAATTACTCTTAGTAGTTGTAGACACCTAAAACTGGCCACCAATAACCTCCAACCAAGCTTTTGGCCAATTTCCACTTAAAATGCACAATTTGGCCTAAAAACACTAAAGCACATTAAAAGAGTTGAAACTGACATATTCAATTGCCAATTTTAGCAAAGGTATCCCTAAATGGGGAAATCTAATTTATGGGCCATCTAACTTTGATCAGATCATTCTGAATCAAAGTGCTAATTTTGCACCTAAGTGCTCTGAATTGCTCTTTCCTATCAAATCTTATGCACAATAAAAGTGCCTTTGTTATTTATTATCGGTAACATCCTAAATGGGAATATGGTTCCAACACATCTAACATTGCCTTCCAATTCTAATCCAGTCAAATTTTGGACCAATAACAAGACATTTTGATCAATTTGAGTAATTTTTGCATAAAGTGATTATAGCTTAAGAGCTAATTAACCCAAATCAAGACATAATTAATAATTCCATGGAAACTTGTTAAAAACTTATTTTTTGAAATGAATATTGAATATCTACATCATCAGGTGATCTCTTTTCTTAGGAAGACATCCCTAGGCCATAAATGCCACAAATATCAGGATTCATGCCCTCCATGCCTCTTAATTGCCCCTTCTTCCAATGTCATTATAAGGATAATTATAAACTTAATTCCAAAAATTGAATTAATCCTCAGCCACACATCTCAATCTCAAGATGGATGGTTTAGGTTGATTCTCGACATTCTCAAAAATCTATAAATAGAGAGGCCATGAACATAAAATATCTTGGTGCAAAGCTATTATGCAAAAATATCTTCAAAAGACTTGATAATACAAAATTATAATGCACAAATATCTTCAATAAGCCATTACAACTAGTGTTACCATGCCAAATTAATTCCAAGCCAAGCCATAAGCCAAAAGTTCCAAGGAGAGATGGAGGTAGCCAAGATTCCATTGCCAAGGAATTCATGAGCACAAGTTAAGCAAGCTAATAGAACCAACATTTTGAATCATCCAAGGAAGGTAAAATAGGTTTCTTTTGCATTTTAGTTGTGTGTTTTATTCATGTTTGTTAACTAAGCTCTCCCTAGTTTATAGGCCTAGAGATGTTATGTTAATTAGTGTGTTTCTTTCATTTTGTTTTCATTTGATAACTAACACCATACTAACCATACTCTCTTAAGACAAATTCTTAGATCCACATATGGTGCTATAGACACCTAAATCTAGACATCGATAACCCCCAATCAGTGTTTTGGCTAATTTCCACTTAAAAAGCATAATTTGGCCTAAAAACACTAAAACATGCTAAAATATTTGAAATTGACATATTCAAATGCCAATTTTGGCTAGGGTATCCCTAAATGTGGTAACGTAACTTATGGGCTAGCTAACTTTGATCAATTCATCTTGAGTCAAAATGCCAAATTTGCACCTAGATGCTCTAGATTGCTCTTCCTTATAAAATATTTAATGCAATAATTGTGCCTTTATTATTTGTTTTTGGCAACATCCTAAATGGGAATACACATCCAATGCATCTAACATTGCTTTCTAATTCTAATCTAATCAAATTTTGGCCCAATAACAATGGATTCTAATCAATTTAGGTAATTTGTGCACAAAATGCTTAATCATGCTTACCTATATCAAGGCCTAATCAAGAATTCCATGGAAAATTTTTGAATACTTGTTTTCAGAAATGAATATTGAATATCTACATATCAAGTGACCTCATTTCTTGGGAAAACATCCCTAGGCCATAAATGCCATAAATATCAAGATTCATGCCTCACATGCCTCTTAATTGACCCTTTTTCTAATGTCATTATGAGGATAATTACAAAATTAATTTCAAAAATTGAATTAATCCTCAACCACACATCTCAATCTTGAGATGGATGGTTGATGTTGATTCTAATCAAATCCAAAAATCTATAAATAAGAGGCCTCACAACATCATTTCTAAGCTAATTTGGTGCAAATTTATAATTCACAAATATATTTAAAGAAGCCATTTATACTAGTTTTACCATGCCAAATTGATTCCAAGATAAACCAAGTCAAAACCAAGGGTGCCAAGGAGAGATGGAGGTAGCCAAGCTTCCATTTCCAAGGACTTCATGAGTAAAAATTGAACAAACCACTACTACAAAGTCATTTGGAGCATCCAAGGAAGGTAAAAGAACTCGTGTATTTGATTCCTTGGTTTTTAGTTGTGTTTATCATTTGTTTTTTCAACTAAGCTCTCCTTAGTGTCTAGGCCTAGACATGTTATGCTATTAGTGTGTTTATTTCATCTTATTTTCATTTTGGAATTAACACCATACTAACCATCCTCTCTTGAGTCAAATTAATAGATCACATAACGGCATGCCTGGTGGAAAAAAAATCATCTTATACCTGAAGGAGATCATTTTGAAACTCAAATATTTATTTGATCTTTTAAAACACTTGAAAATTGATTTTCTAACTTTATTTTTCCATTTTTGTTTACCACAATTTTACATAGTAACTAACATCGTCAAGCAATACCAACATCAGTTAGCAAAACTAACATCAATTAAATCTCTATTAGCCAGAATAACCAATGTTGGTGGTAATAATTGGCATCGATCACTATTTTTTTTAAAAACACAAACCTGAGAACTAATTTTTCAAAGTTCATTATTTTAAGCTAAAAATAGCTTCAATGCTAAAGTGCATGCTAACAATTTTGTTGTAGGACCAAGCTGGATATTTGTTCAAAACATGTTTAAATCACCTTTTACATGCTTAAAAATCAATTAAGAACCTTGTTTTGGTGTTTAACAAAGAATTTAGGTGTTTTTGGTGAATTTTTTCAAATTTTGCAACTAAGACCAAGGGGTCAAATGAACACCACTAAATATTTCATTTTGGGTTTAAAATTGAATACACTTGTCAAATCTTGTCTACAATAGTTATTTAAATCAAAAAAATTTTGGCAAAAAGAGGAATGTTACATGTGTGTTGTTCCATTTGTCCCCTATAGGGAACCCTTGGAACCAAAAGCACCATTCATATTGCACAAAGCCTAGTCCAAGGCTTAGAAATAATGTCATCTAAATCACTCCCTAAAAACTCATCAATGTTTGGGTGACCTTGAAAATGACCCTAAAGTCTTTATTTTTATGTCTTTCAGTTCATTATATCTTGGCTTGTGAGGGGGATGTCATTACCTCCCATGAGTTTTTTAGGGAAGCTTTGACCTGGGGTTTGACCTCCCAGCATTGAATTCACTTACTCCTTCTGATTTGCACATGGGACATATTTTCATTTGGACATCACACTACACTAAGTGAAAAATAAGATGTAGTGGTTCTAAAAAGGACTAGACCTTTTTACAACTAGCCAATGTGGCGATCACCTAATTTCATGCTTGTCTTTTACATCATTTGATGTGAAAGTCATTTTGTAATTGGTTCCCCTAGAAATGTTTAAAATCTTGATAGTTTAGTCAACCCCACATTGACATACCCTTGCTCAGATTATGATGATTATACTTAGTGTATTTTGGTCATTTTTGCTTAGTATGTTTTGAGACTAAAACTTGTTTGTTTATTCATAATCCATGTCAAAAAAAATATTTAAGTTGAGGAGGGTAGTGTTATGCTATCCAAATCATGTCAAAACATTTTTGATCCTTTTTATTCTTTTGAAAACATAACATTGACCACATAATTTGATCATGTTTACATCGTTAGCATGCTCAATTTATTCAAAGACTAGTTTACCTTGTGCCAAAAACCATTTGTTTCAAACCATGTCATGCATACCATTTGGACCATTGTCTTGTGTAGTCATGATGTCCAATATTTTTTAAATTATTTGGTCAAACCCTAGTTTTCAATTAGCCTTATTAATTTTTGATTCAAACATTGATTGATTTTGGTTTAAGCCTTAATTTATGAGGCTGATACATAGATCTTTCTCTTTTGGGTTACATAACTTCAGTTAATCGATTACCAAAATTTGAAAACTATTGATGGTTTTGTTGTTTAAAGCCTATCCTCATCATTGTTTGTGCCTTTATTTAAGAGAACACAACCTTTCTCAAAGAGCCTTTTATTTTAGGCCTTATACCAACTGATCATGTTTATGTTTGATTCCATCTATCAGGTCTATGTCAAATTTTTTTCCAAACTTGTTAGATTATCTCAAATCAAATCATGCCTATTTATTTGAGACTAGCTTTTGACTTTGCATTTGGACAAAAGACTTAGCAACTTAAGTTTTCCCTTTCCTAGTTTAGACCTTGTTTGGAACACTTTGACCTATACCTTTGACATGTCAATTTTTATTTAGATGTTTGACCTTTTGTGCATATAAGATTTAACATTAGACATTTGATGTTAGACTATTTTATACAAAATCTTAGCACAAACTATTTTGGAGATACAACTCCACTTTCAAACCACATTGGAGATACAAATCCACCCCTTTGACCAAGTTGGACCAAGTTTGAACCATTTATCATTTAGATCATTTTTTAGAGTTTGTAAACCTTTAAGTCTTTTTATTTTTAGAGATTTCATCATTTGCATGGATATGTATCACTACACTTATAGTGGAGTCACTTACAATCCAACTTATGATAGAATGTCTACACAAAATGACTTTTATGGCTTTAGTCAAGATCCCAATGATGGTAATATGGTTTCTGAGATAGATTTCTATCCAAATCATATTAATCATTCATGGAAAAAAATTCATGAAAAAAATTATGATCCAAATTGAGACCTTGGTTGGTATGAAGGGGCTTATGAGGAAGACTTTGAAGACCCAACTATAGATAATGTTATTTGGGATACGAATCAATACCCTCTTTACAATAATCAGTGCGTGGAACACAGTCAAGAACTAACTTATGAGCCAACTCATGACTGGGATGATATGGTTTATGAGGAAGACTTGGATGTTTTTGCTTATGCAAGAAATCAAGTTTCATGATGTCCTTTTATTATCTAATCATCATCTAACCCTAACCCTCCTTTGGTTTAGAAGAGCTATCAAGCTCTACAATATCCAAGGAATACCATTACCATTCCTAGACCTAGTCCTTTAGCTTGTACAAGAAACTAAGATCTACAACACCCATTCATCATTCCATGACCTTGTCCTTTGGCTTATGTGAGCAATCATGCTCCACATCACCCTACTATTACCATTTTAAGACTTCATCCTTTGGATCATGCAAGCAATCATACTCCCCAATGCCCTACCATTATCCAATTGTAAGTCATTCCTCATCTAGTACCAATCCCATCCAAACCTTAACCAATTGAATCATTCAAATACCAAGCTATGTTCAAAAATGGTATCTTCCAACTCATTGGAAACCAAGGCCAAGCAAACCAACCAATTTGAGATGTTTCTATTGAATCAACCATTTGTGATAAGTCAACCTATGATGAATTGCATGTTGATTCTATACCAATTGTCGAGGAGTCTCACTCTAACAAGCCAATATTTATTGATTCACTTCTTAATGATTCTAACCACCTTTGGGTAAATCATTACCTTGACCATGTGCTTGTTTTTCAAGAGCCTCCTATTGATAAGCCAGTCTCTAAGGAGTTGTCTCTTGGCCTTTTTCCCATCCTAGAGGAGTCTCACTTTGACAATTCAATCTTTATGGAGCCCATCATGCTATTATAGGTTATGACTTATCCAAAACCAAATATTCAACTAGACATCATTATAATAAAGTATCCATCAGATGAAGAATCAAAGTTAGAATCTAGTTTTATTATTAGACCAACATTGGATTTAGCATCAGAACAAAATTTGAATCAACATCAGTCTCAACATCAGATTTAGAGTCCTTTGAGTTAGAATTAGATTCAGATACAAAATATGTTCATGACTATTACAACATTGGTTATGCATACCTTACAAGTCAATTTGAATACATTTGTGATCCTTCTATAGTTTTTGAAGATGAGTAATTTAGCTTTGATATAAGTTATCCTAGTATCTTCTATGAGGATTGTGTAACCTCTCCTTATTCCATTACCACTCCATAGGCCATTACCATCAACCAAAATAGCCATATTATTGACATTCCATTTCCCACAAGTGTCGATTAGGACTTATAGAATCATACTTTTTTGAACTAAATATGTGGTGACATAGTAGTTGAAGAAGATCAAGGAGGCTAAGACAACATTCATGTAGCAGAAGAACACACTCCTATTGAAATCTTTTCGAAGGTGTTAGGGGACAATCTAAGTGAGAACTCAGCATCTTTTAGGGAAACTTTTTTGGAAGCACTAAAAGACAATCAAAGTTAAAAGAAAACATTCCTTAATGAAACCTTCTCGAAGGTGTTATGGGATAATCAAGATAACTTCATTGGTGAAAACCTCATTGAGGCAAAAATAACTAAGCACAAAAGTTATTCACTGCTTGATGAAGATAAAATCAAAGATCAAATCAAAATAGATTATAATCTATAGCCTAATCAGATGGTAGCTACTCTCAAGATCAAATAATAGAAAAATCTGGTGGTCATCTTGAGAGAATAAGTCCTCAGTCCCACCACAATGAAAATTATGTTGAATCTAGCATAAAAAACATTACGTGTGACTGAAAGTCTTGATCTTCATTTTTTTCACCATTATACATTCCATTATCATCTACCATTCCATTTCACAAAAAAATCTACCATCCATTATTTTTCCTTATTTACCATCAATGGTTGTACTTTCCTTCATAGAGGCTACAAAGATACGTTATCTCGATGTTTTAAGGAATCAAAATCAATGACCAACGAATATCACAAAATCATTTTTGACAACTAGATATGTATCAAGTTATTGATAAAGCAGCTATTCAAATGAGGTGTGGGCTAGAAATTAACATGATTGAGTATTCTATTTGTATCATTTTTTTATTAATACATGTATCTCTATCTCAAAAAGAAAAATAAAATCATATGCCATTTACCACACCCAGGCTAAAAACATGTACCATACCATTTCGCATTGCCATGCCATTGCCATTGTTACATATCCTTTTTTCATTATCACATACCCTTCTATTCACCCCATCACTTGGGGGAAACCCCTCTTACCATTTTATCCATCCTATCATTCCATTCTTATCTAGACCAAAGCCTATTTTTAGTTATCCTACCTAATCTTATTATGATCTTGGTTAATTTGGTTCTTTTGACACTTTTTGTGAGAGGATTTTGATCAAGTTTCAACTATTATCAATTTGATTTTTAAATGACAGTCTATGAAATTAGTGTGATAGTTGATTTGGAAAGATATCTTTCATTCTATCAAGTTTGTTTATGTGAGCCTGATTATAACCACCTATGGGCAAATTAGTGTTTCACTAGTCTTGCTACTAATTATAACCACCTATGGGAAAATTAGTGTTATTGACCTATACCATTGTATCCTAGTTATAACTACCCATGGGAAAACTAGGGGCAATACTTGTTTATCATGCATTGTTGCATCACTTTGCCATCCTTATTTTTATTTGACTGGCCATTTGCTAGATTTGAGAACTTGTTGGGACCTAGTTAGTTTTTCTTCACCTTTTATGTGGATGAAATTATTGTGATTTGAGATCATTTCAAGACTATGTGGGTCATGCTCAATTCATGTTGAGGTCACCTCAGTCCCCTTTTCCATACGCTCTCAATATTTTATGAGAAACTTAAACTAAACACTCTCACCATTTTGTGAGTAGGTATCTTTTCATTGTCTAATGAGTTAAGATGCCTCAAAATGCCAAAAACCTTTATAATATTTCAAAATCCAACAATATTTGTCATGTCTAAGCTTAGTCAGTTATCCTTGATCCACCTTACTGGGGCATTATCATTGTTAGGATGCTTTTTTTTGCTTTTGTTTTTAGGCATTTTATTTGTTTGGTTATTTCAAGTTGTTTGTTTGTTTGTTTATTTGCTTGCCTATTTGTTTGCTTTTAGCAATGTTGCCTCAACTTATTCTATATGTGTTCATTGGATGATTCTTCAAGCACATTATTCTTGAGTCCATTCATATTTCATCCATTAACATTATCATCATGGTTTTTATCATTGGTGCATTATTTTTTTAGTGTTTATTAGATTGGGAGTCAATCCTTATGCATATTTTGGCCAAGTCTTTATGGTGTTCTAACATGACACCTACCATCACATGCTATATCAAAAATTAGATTTAAGAAGGTCTAAAATAAATGGAGCTACATAAGTTTCTCCTTATCACTTTGGCAAATCTTTTCACCCATCTTGATAAAATCAGCCCATTAACCATTCTAGTTGTATCATTGTTAATCAGGATGAGCATCTCCTCATTAGCAGGTAAAATTAAATCATTCACATTGATTAATCTTATTCCTCTATCCATATCTTTCATCACTTTACATCCACTCATATTCAATCTATATTCCAAGTTATATCCTTGAGTTATGCTTGCTAATCAACCCTAATTGGGGCACAATCATCTTTAGTCAATCTAGGTCCTCTTAATTATTATAACTACCTATGGGTAAATAATTATTTTGACTTTTATTCCTGATTATAAATGTCTTTGGGAAAATCAACCTCCTTCTTACATCAATGCATGCAATCATTTTCTCATTTGGATTAATCTCAACCATGGGTTAATTCCACATTTTTTCTTGTTTCCTTTCAAGGGACCATCCATCAACAAATGTGATGGCCACTCCCTCAAGGGGGCATCATCCTAGGCTTTCCAAACACCATTTAGAGCTTTGTTCTTCAACCATCATCTTATTTTTGGCATACAAGCCATCTTTAATTATTAGAGAAGACATTATTTTCCCTACAATTTACAACATCTTCCCAAACAGGGGTAAACTATAGACACCTAAATCTATCCACTACACTTGGTGGGACTAGATACATCTCACACCTAAAGAAGAGCATTTTTAAACTTTAAAATATTTATTTAGACCCTTAAAACTCTTGAAAATTAATTTTCAAACTTTATTTTGCCATTTTTGTTTGCCACGGTTTTACACAGTAACTGACATTGACTAGTAAAACCAACATCGATTGTATAACTTAAATGACGTCAATTAGCAAAACTGACATCAATTATATAAATGTCATCAGTCACATTGGTATAAGTGATGTCAGTTTGATAACCAACATTGGTTATAAAATGTAACTATCATCAGTTATATAAACCAATGTCAGTCACTATGTAATTCTTAAAACATAGACTTGAGAGCTCTTTTTCTAAAGTTTATTGTATCAAGCCAAAAATAGATTCAAAGCTAAAGGACATGTTAACATGTTTTTTGTGGGACCAAGCTTGTCATTTGCTAAAAACATATTTATATCACCTTTTGCATGCTTAAAAATCAATTAAGAACCTTGTTTTGGTGTTTAACAAAAAATAAATTTTAGATGTTATGGTGAATGTTTTCAAAGTTTGCAACTAAGACCAAGGGGTCAAATGAACACCATCTCATTTTCCATTTGGGCTTTAAAATGAACTCACCTTTTCAAATATTTTTGTATTTAATTGGTTATTTAGATTAATTTTTTGTTTGGAAAAAAGAGGGATGTTGTGTGTATGTTCTTCCATTTGTCCCCTTTAGGGAACCCTTGGAATCAAAAGCACCATTCCTATTGAAAAAAGCTTAGCCCAAGGCTTTAAAAAAATGTCATCTAAAGCACTCCCCAAAAATTTTTCAAAGTTTAGGTGACCTTGAAAATGAGCCTAAATTCTTTTTATTAGTCTTTTATTTTCATGTAAACTTGGCTTGCGAGAGGAACATCATTACCTCCCATGAGTTCTTTAGGGAAGCTTTGACCTAGGGTTTCATCTCCCAGAATTGAATTCACTTTCTCCTAATTAGAGTTGCACATGGGATGTATCTACATTTGGACATCGCACTACACTGAGGGAATAGTAGGATGTAGTGGTTGTAAAAAGGACTAGACCTTTTTACAACTAGCCAATGCCATAGTCACCCAATCTCCATGCTTTTCTTTTGCATTATTTGATGTGAAAGTCATTGTGTAATTGATTATCCTAGAATTATAAAAACCATGCTAGTTTTAGTCAACCCCATTTTTTCATACCCTTGTTAAGATTTGGATGATTATACTTAGTGCATTTTGGTCATTTATCTTATTTGGTGTTTTTGAGACTATAACTTGTTTGTTTGTTTATAAACCATGTCCAAATCAATTTTTCTATATGTCGCTCTTTTGTCTAAAGAGGTACTATGCTAGCCATTTTAAACCACACTTATGCCTTGAATTTTTTTCTAAACTTGTTTGTCTATGTGTCATTTGAGTTGCAGAGGGTAGCATTATGTTGCCCAAATCATGTCAAACTATTTTGCCTTTGAGTCATTGAAATATAGTATTGACCACATCATTCGAGCATGATTACACCATTAGGCTACTCAAACTATTTCAAGACTAATTTACCTTGTATCAAAAACTATTTGTTTCAAACCATGTCATGTATACCATTTGGACGTTTGACTTGTGTTGTCATGTTATCCAATCTTTTCTAGCTTGTTTGGTCAAATCTTAGTTTTCATTATTGATTTTTCAATTATCTTTGTCAATTTTGGATCCAAACATTGATTGATTCCTATTTAAGCCTCAATGCATGGGGATGATACATAGATCTTTCTCTTTTGGGTTTTATAACTTCAATTAATTGATTACCCAAAATTGAAAACTATTGATGGTCTATTTGTTCAATGCCTATCCTCATCATTATTTATACATTTATTTGGGATAACATAGTCTTTCTTCAAAGAGACTTTTATCTTATACCTTATGCCAACTAATAATTTTAATGTTTGATTTCATGTGTCAGGTCTATGTCAAAGTTATTTCCAAACTTGTTAGATTAAATCAAATCACATTAGCCTTTGTTTCAAGTCTAGTTTTGGATGTCATTTGGCCAAAAGTCCAAGCATATGCCTATTTCTTTGAGCCTATATTTTGAATTCACATTTGGAAAAAATACCTAGCAACTTAATTTTTCCCTTTCCTAGTTTATACCTTGTTTGGAACACTTTGACCTAGACCTTTGACATGCTAGTTTTTATTTAGATACTTGACCTTTTTTGTGTATGACATTTAATATTAGACATTTGATGTTATGTTGTTTTATTCCAAGTCCTAGCACAAATCTTTTGGAGATATAGCTCTAATTTTAAACCATATTGGAGATACAACTACACCCCTTCAACCAATCTAGACCAAGTTTGAACCATTTGTCCTTTAGATCATTTTTCAAAGTTTGTAGAACTCTAAGCCTTTTTTGTTTTCAAAGATTTCATCATTTATGTAGATTTATCTAGTTATAGTTATGGTGGACTCATGTACAATCCAAATTATGATAGACTAGCCACACAAAATCCCACTAAGAACCCCTATAGAGAAAGATATTCTAAGGACTTTTATTATTCTCCTTACAATACTCCATATGGAGAATATAGACAAAATCAAAATTAAAACCTTGATTGGTATGAAGAGGCTTGTGAGGAGGACTTTGAAGACCTAACTACATATAATGTTTATTTGGATATGAATTCATACCCTCTTTTAAATAATTAGAACATAAAACACAATCAAGAACCACCTTATGAGCCAACTCATAACTGGGATGATATGGTTTATTATGAAGACATGGATGCTTTGGCTTATGCGAGTAATCAAGATCCACCACATCGTACCATTTATATTCCAAGACCACAATGTCACACCATTTCCATACCAAAAATTATTAATATACTAAGACATCATCCTTTGGTTTGTGCAAGCAATTAAGCTCCATAATTCCCCTTCATCATTCCAAGACCTAGTCCTTTGGCTTATGCAAGCAATCAAGCCCTGCAATGCTCTATCATTACCATCTCAGGACTTTATACTTTGGCTCATATGATAAATTATGCTCCCTAAGGCCCTACCATTATCTAACCACAAGTTATTCCTTATCCAGTACCAATCCCATCCAAACCTCAAGCCATCCAATCCATCGAAGACCAATGTATGCTCAAAACTGGTATTTTCCAACTCATTGGAAACCAAAGCCAAGACAACCAACCAATACAAGATGATTTTGTTGAACCAACCTCTTGTGATAAGTCAATCTATGATGAATCACCTATTGATCCTATCCCATTTGTCGAGGAGTCTCACAGTGACAAGTTAATCTTTGTTGAGTCACTTCTTTATGATTATAAATGCCTTTGGGAAAATCATTACCTTGATCATGTGCCTATTTTTCAAGAGCCTCCTATTGACAAGACAATCTCTAAGGATTTTTCTCTTAACCTATTTCCCATCCTAGATGAGTCTCATTTTGACAAACTAGTTTTTGTGGAGCCCATTATGCCATCATAAGCTATTACTTGTCTAATACCAAATATTCAGTAAGACATAATTATAACAGAGTACCTATTAGATGAAGAATTAGAATTAGAGTCATGTTTTATTCTTGAACAAACATTGGATTTAGCATCAAAATTATAATAAACATTAGTCTCAACATCAGATTTAAATACCCTTGAGTTAGAACTAGATTTAGAAGAAGAATATGTTCATTACTACTACAATATTGGTTTCACATGCCTTATAGATCAATTTGAATAAATTTGTGATCCTTTATAATTTTTGAGGATGAGTTCTTCAAATTTGACATAAGTTTTCCTAGTATCTTCTATGATGATTGTGTAGTTTCTCCCTATTACCATTCCATAGGCCATTACCATCAACCAAAATAGCCATATTATTGACATTTCATCTCCCAAAAGTGTTGATTAGGATCGATAAAATCACACTTTATTGAATTGCATCCATGGTGACATATTAGTTGAATAAGAGTAAGGAGGCCAAGACCACATTCATATAGCATAATAACACTCTCCTAGTGAAATTTTTTTAGAAGTGCTAGAAGATAATCAAATTCAAAAGTCAACATTAATTAATGAACCTTATTGAAGATGTTATGAGAAAATCAAGATAAATTCATTGGTGAAAACCTCATTGAGGCACCAATAGCTTAACACAAAAGTTCTTCACTATTGGATGAAGATAAAATCAAAGATCAAATCAAAATAACTTCCTATCTATAGCCTAATTAGATTGTAGCTACTCTCAGGCCCAAATAATAGAAAAATATGGTGGTCCTATCAAGATAACAAGTCTTTGGCCTTGCCACAAACAAAGTTATGTTTAATCCAACATCAACAACATTACATGTGACTAAAAGTCCTAATCTTCATTTGTTTCCCCACCTTCCACATTCCATTATCATCAACCATTCCATTTCACAATCAAACCTACCATCCATTATTTATCCTTATTTACCATCCATGACCATACTTTCCTTTGTAGTGGCTATAAAGATACCTTATCTTGATGTTTGAAGGAATCAGAATTAATGACCAATAAAGATCACAAAAGCATTCTTGACAACCAAATCTATAGCTAGTTTTTGATAGAGCAGTTATTTAGATGAGGTGTGGAATAGAAATTAACATGATTAAGTATTCTATTTGTATCATTTGTTTATTAGGATATGCATCTCCCCATTAGTAGGAACAATAGAATCAAAAAACACACCTAGGCCAAAAACATGTACCATACCGTGTCACATTGCCATATGCCATTGATCATTGCTACATATCCTTGTGACATTATCACATATTCTTAACATTTGCCCCATCACTTGGGGGAAACCCTCTTACCATTTTATCCAAATTATCAAACCATCATTATCCTAGAGAAAGACCATACCATCTTATCATTCCATTCCTATCTAGACCAAAGCCTATTTTTAGTCATCCTACCCAATCCTATTGTGATCTTAGTTCATTTGTTTCTTCTCACACTTTTTGTGAGAGGATTATGGTCAATTTTAAATAATCAATCCAATATATGTTTCAATGACAATCTATGAAAGTAGTGTGATAGTTGATTTGGCAAGATATATTTCATCTTATATCAAGTTTATTTATGTGAGCTTGATTATAACCACCTATAGAAAAATTAGTGTTTCACCAATATTGTTACTAATTATAAATACCTATGGGAAAATTAATATCATTAACCTATACCATTTTATCCTAGTTATAACTACCTATGGGCAAACTAGGGGAAAAACTTGTTTATCATGCATTACCACATCACCTTCCCATTACTATTTTCATTTGACTGGCCATTTGCTAGTTTTAAGAACTTTTTGAGACCTAGTTGGTTTTTCCTCACCTTTTGGGTGGATGGAATTACTATGACTTGAGGTCACTTTAGGACTATTTGGGTCATGCTCAATTCATGTTGAGGTCACCTCAGTCCCCCTTTCCATATGCTCTCACCATTTTATAAGCAACCTAAGCCATACGCTCTCACCATTATGTGAGCATGGATTTTGGCATTCTCTAATGAGTTAGAATACCTCAAAATTCCAAAAACATTCATAACATTTCAAAAATCAAAAAACATTTGTCTTATCTAATCCTAGTCAGTTATCCTTGATCTACCTTACTGGGGCATTATCATTGTTAGGATGATTTATTTTTCTTTTATTTTCAAGATTTTTATTTAATTGTTTATTTTAGTTTGTTTGTTTTTTTATTCACTTTCTTGTTTATTTATTTCAGCACTGTTACCTTGACTCGATCTATATGCATTCATTGGGTGATTCCTCAAGCACATTATTCTTGAGTCCATTCATATTCATCAATTAATATTATCATCATGGTTTTTATCATTGATGTATTATTTTTGAGTGTTTATTAGATATCAGGAGTCATGCATTTTTTGGCCAAGTCTTCATCATGTTTTATCATGATACCTATCATCACATGCTATAACAAAAAATAGCTTTAAGAAGGTCTAAAATCAATGGAGATGCAAAATTTTCTCCTTACTACCTTGGAAAATCCTCCCACCCACCTTGATTGATATAACTCATTTGACCATTCTAGTTGTTCATTGTTAATCAAGACGAGCATCTCCTCATTGGTAGGTATAATTGAATCATTCACATTAATCAATCTTATTCTTATATTCATCTATTTCATCACTTTTCACTCGCTCATCTTTAATCTATATTATAGGTTATATCCTTGAGTTATGATTGCTAATCTACCCTAATTGGGTTATAATCATCTTTAGCCAATCTAGGTCCTCTTAATGATTATAACCACCTATGGGAAAATCATTATTTTTACTTTTATTCTTGATTATAACCACCTTTGGGCAAATCAATAATATTTTTAAATCAATACATGAAAACATTCTCTCATTTGGATTAATATCAACTATGGATTAATTCCACCTTTCTTCTTGTTTCTTTTTGAGAGATCATCCATCAACAAATGTGATGACCACTCCCTTGAGGGGGCATCATCCTAGGCTTCCCAAACACAATTTAGAGCTTTGTTCTTCAACCATCATCTTATTTTTTGGCATATAGGCATTTTCTAATTATTTGAGAAGACATTGTTTTGCCTATGATTTGCAACATCTTCCTAAATAAGGGTAAACTGTAGACACCTAAAACTGGCCACTAATAATCTCCAACCAATATTTTGGCCAATTTCTACTTAAAATGCATAATTTGGCCTAAAAACACTAAAGCACATTAAAAGAGTTGAAACTAACATATTCAAGTGCCAATTTTGGCAAGGGTATCCCTAAATGGGGTAATGTAATTTATAAGCCAGCTAACTTTGATCAAATCATTCTGAGTCAAAATGCCAATTTTGTACCCAAGTGCTCTAAATTTATCTTTCCTATCAAATCTTATGCAAAAGATGCGTGCCTTTGTTATCTATTTTTGGTAACATCTTAAATGATAATATGGTTCTAACACAATTGACATTGCCTTCCAATTCTAATCTAGTCAAATTTTAGACCAATAACAAGACATTCTAATCAATTTGAGTGATTTGTACACAAAGTGCTTAAACATGCTTAAGAGCTAATTAACCCAAATTAAGGCATAATTAATAATTCCATGGAAACTTGTTGAAAAATTATTTTTTGAAATAAATATTGAATATCTGCATCATCAGGTAACCTCATTTCTTGGGCAAACATCCCTAGCCCATAAATACCACAAATATTAGGATTCATGCCCTCCATGCCTCTTAATTTCCCCTTCTTCCAATGTCATGATGAGGATAATTATAAACTTAATTCCAAAAATTTAATTAATCCTCAACAAAAAATCTCAATGTCAGGATGGATGGTTTAGGTTGATTCTAGAATTCTTAAAAATATATAAATAGAGATGCCATGAACATCATTTTTAAGCTATTTTGGTACAAATTTATTATTTTCAAATATCTTCAAAATACTTGATAATAAAAAGTTATAATGCACAAATATCTTCAAGAAGCCATTACAACTAGTGTTACCAAGCCAAGCCAAGACACAAGCCAAAGGTGCCAAGGAGAGATGGAGGTATCCAAGCTTCCATTGCCAAGGACTTCATGAGCATAAGCTAAGAAAGCCACTACAACAAGCATGTTGGATCATCTAAGGAAGGTAAAATAGGTTTCTTTTGCATTTTAGTTGTGTGTTCTATTCATGTTTATTAAATAAGCTCTCCCTAGTGGCTAGGCCTAGAGATGTTATGATAGTGTGTTTCTTTCATTTTGTTTTTATTTTGGAACTAACACCATACTAACCATCCTCTCTTGAGTTAAATTCCTAGATCCACAATAGTTACCCTTAACTTGTTAGTCATTTTTTTGCATCTTTGTAATAAATAATGTTATAAATGTTTTAATAATCCCTATTTTTTTGAAAAACTACCAGCACACTAGCACACCCTTCATCTTTATTATCATCTAACTCATCCTACCATATCTTACCCTACACATAATACAACTAGTTGCAAATCTTAAGAGTTATTTACTAAGCAGATGGATAAATATTACATAATTAACATGTGTCTATGTTTTGTGATTTAAAGCCCAACATTTCAATATTTTATTCATCCCCTATGTTGTTGAAGATTATTTCAAATGAAAGTTGAAATAACATTCAAATCTATCTCTAGTAGATTGTGCCTAATCTAGTTCATTTGTGCGTTATGTGTGACAAACCTACCCAGGTGGAGTGTACAAGTTCAGTTGTGCCATGGTCAGATGTCTTGTTTGCCAATAATCTCTATACAAGTTAAATTGAAAAATATCTCCATGTGATAAAGCTACCCCTTAGGTCCTCTCATCTTGGTTCAGGTAGAATTAGAAGTATCAAAAATCTGACCATACCCTCTGTAGATGTCTCTCAGTCATTTTCTCCATTCTATCTATTCTAGAATACAAACACCCTAACTATAATGACATTTTAATAGCTTTTTATCTTTTCTTTCCATTTTATTCAAGTGTGTAACGCTGTGTAAAAAATGTGTACAACTGGGAACCAACATAAGGTAAACACATAATGTAGTCATATAAATTGTCAAAATTGGTAGTTTGAGTGTGGCTTATGACACCTAACCCATAGGCCCCTCTTTCATTCTCTCATGACCATTTTAGACACCCTTTTGATTATTATCAGTCATTGATAGACTTTTAAGACCTGATTCTATCTTAGTCAAGATACTTTTTCCATGTTAATTCTATTCCCCTAGGTCATGACCCTGTATGATAAGAGCATTGGGGTTGGACTATAATACTAGACCCTAAAGTGTCCTATTTCTAGCTCTATTATCTAATCACATTTTGAGCCCAAATGATTATTTCCTTCTAATTCTTCCTTTTTATTATGTCAACCTAGTGTAAACACATTTAACCCATGACCAATAGATCTCTATAAAATTCCATTCAAAGTTTATTTAGAAGAGGTTAGAAATTATTAAAAAAGCGAGCAAGAATACAAGCAAAACCACTAAGGTAAATTTTCTTATTCTCTATATATAGTCGGCCAATATAGCTACAAGCTTATTCAAAACTTCACATCAGTCCCTAACCACCTCAAACACACCCATTTTAGCATTTTTTCATCTACTTAAAACTATTTCATAAAGCACATGAAGCGGGAAAACTATATATGGCTTGATCCTTCTTCAGAGTATTGGTATGTAGGTAGTGTGCCCACATAAGGGGTGTGGATATATGTTTTGTGTATCTTACACACACTAACCCTCCTCTTTCTCAAAGTTTTATTTAAACATAATGAAGGTCTAAGGTTTTAAATTAAATCATATCTACAAGGATCTCTATCGATAATTAAGATTTGAAATTTCATAGATAGGGTCACATAGGGATAATAAACAAAACACAAAAAAATCAAATCTTTGTGAATAGTTTGTATGATAGCAGTAAGACCTAGACTATAGCACTAGACCTTGAAGTATCCTATATTTAGTGCTCATGTCCTTTCACCAAATGAAATCTAAATCCAGATTCATTAAATTATCCCAGTCCTACTCATCTGGTATCAACCTTTGTCTCAATCGTATCAGCCTAGTTTTAAGATTAGTTACATTTTTTCACTTTCATTACTATTTTTAGAAAGCTATAAAAGTCAAATAAATTATACAAGTTAGTAGTTAAATTATTAAAATATTTTTTCCTGATTTAGTCAACTTAGACCTTTAACTAAATTAGGAATAAGACTCCAATATTCCCAAAATTATTAAATCATTTGGTAAACTTGACTCAATTTGTTTGCACATAAAAACCCTAGAAAACCTAGGGTAAATTTCTTACTAATTTTTCCAATAATTTTTTGATTTTTTACCTAAATATTTAAATCAAAAATTTACTTTAAATTTTGAATTTACCGTAGTAATTTAAAAATAATTTTTATATCAAATCCTAGTTACATATGCTAGATCCCAGTATATTCACAATATTTTTTAATTTTTTCTAGAATATTTAAATCAAAATTTTACATTTAAATTTTGTTAATTTACCTTACTATTTTAAAAATAAATTTTCTTTCAAACCCTAGTTACATATACTAAGTCCTATTGATTTTGAGGAATCACCTTATATGTTTGTGAGTTTTGTATCCTTTTTATGCATTCTCCAGTTTATTGTTTCTAGGACTTTACATTGCCTATATTATGTACTTTCCATTCATAGCACTTTTCTTATTACAACAAATTCAATCAATTTTTAATTTGTTTTCCTACTTTAACAATTTCCCAATACATCAATTTTGATGAAAATAATTAAAGGTAACTTCAAGAAATCTTAACTAAACACCCTGAAATGCAAGATAATAACCTTAAAATACTAAAAAAAGAGAAACAAAAAGCAAAAAATGGTCAATCCTCTCATACCATAGAACAACTAGTTGTAAATGACACTACGGATGCAACTATGTCTTACCAATCCCCTATAGCAACCCAACCTTCCTTTGAGGCACCACCAATTATAGCTAGTACATCTTTGTCTCTTGATGTGGCATCCCTTGTGCAAAAGATAAAATCTCTTCAATCCAAGGTGCTATAGCTTGAGTAAAGTGCCTCTAGACCTACACAGGACTTGGATTCTTTAGCTCTAATTCATACACCATTGGTACATCATATTTATTATACATCCTTACAACCAAGTTTTATTCAACCTAAGCTCACTCTATATGACGGCAAGAGTGATCTAGAGACAAAATTGAGATATTTTCATGTAGCATGCTTGGACTATGTGCCAAATGACTGGCTATTAACCAAGCTATTTCGATTAAGTCTAAAGGACTATACTTTAAAATGGTTCTATTGTATACCAAATCAATCAATGCATTCAATCCTTTAGCTAACATGTTCCTAGCTCACTTGAGCATTAACATTGGTGATAAGGTTTCCTATGCCCAAGTTTCACAACAAAAATAAAGATCAAATGAGCATCTCACAAATTGTGTTCTTTGATATAAGACTATCTTGGTTAAGATGACTAGCTCCATGACCAATCAAGAGTTACAAGATCTCTTCAAATAGAGTCTTCTACCAGCTTTGCATGAGTCAATAATGTTCAAAATATTCTCTTCCTTCACTGAGTTATGTCACATAATAAAGGAAAGGGAAGTCAAACTAATTTCAATGGGTAAACTCAAGTACACAAGCATATCAAAAACAACAAATAAGAGTAATAGTAAAGTTTAATATAAAGTAAAGGTCAATGATAGAAAAAGTTAGAATCAGCCTACATTTAATGTGGCTTTAGAGCCCCTTCAGTGAGTGGTTTTATCAACACCTCCCTGGTGAACCTTTACCAATCTACTAGTTTCTCTAGCTAGAGTTTTATAGTAATTATTGGAATGTAATATCATATCTCTTCCTACTATTTGGGAATTCGATCTAAAAAAGCCTCTTCCATAAATATATGATTATAATTCATTTTGTGACTTTCATAGGGAATGAGGCCACATAATAAACAAATGCATCAATTTGAAACATAATATATAGGACTTGATAGATGGTAATGTTATTAAACTTGGCTCTCCAATTAAGCCTCCTCAGGAAAAGTAAACATAAGACAGAGCTTTGAAAATATTCTCAAATCCTTTCTCACAACATTCTAAACAAGAAATAAGGGATACATCAGGTGTCCACCATGCATATCATGCACATCCTCCACTGACTACATATCAGGGTACCTTTAGTTGAGACACATCCTTTGAGAAACATGATTGGTGTGTATAATTCTAGAGTTCCAACTAGACCTTCCATCTCCTTCTCAAAGTAGGAGATAGTTTAGGATGATTGAAATTATCATGCAATCTTTATCAGATCTTACACTCATAATCATCTAATTCATAGTGTTCTCATAGACAATGATCTAGTGTGAACATGTGCACTATGACATTATTATAGAATTTAACATATTCAAAGTAGGATATTACCCTGATGGACATAGTTATCACTGGATTCAATGGGCACATATAGAGTTTATTAGGTAGAGTGAAGCAATCAAAGATTTGGAAGTCACTGCACACACTCAAATAAGACACACATATTGATATATCTACCTATTAGGGGTATCTTCTACATGACTACACCATCTAGGCTGTCATTCTTGCACCACACACTCTAGTTATCATGTTGATGTACATTACATATTAGCTTACACAAATTACTCTATTGACACTCACTAGTATATAACACTTGTGTATTTCTTAGCATATACCTAGACTTGCATTCCATGTTTTATATACTTTAACTTCTTGATTTGATTAGTTATATGTGATTGTATTTCAATATATTACATGCTTTCCTTTCTTACTTTGCATAGATAGATTTGATTGTATTTCTTAGTTCTTGTTTTGTCTATTGTGTGTGCCTTATGACATTTTCCATTGTCCTTTTCTTGTAATCTTCTATATGATTGTAGTTCTCATGTCAACCTTTCTTGTTTTTAATCATATTTATATGTGGAATTTGAACATGTTTTGTATGTTTGCTTTCCAGTTTGAGTGACATATGCCCATGTCCCTTGTTTACTTGGCCCCTTGGCCACTCTTGTATGATTCTTTATTCTTACCTTGTGTGCTTATTTCTTGTTTGTTTCTCACTATTTTCAATGCCATGATCCACATCATGTAGTTTTTTTTGAATTTTGGATGCCATGATGGACATCATGCTACATCCCTCCTTAACAACTAACAACTAATATTTCTAATTTTAATTCAATACATTTCACATGCTATTAAATTGTTATATCTATCTATGCATACCCCTTTTGATCTAATAATCTTCAATATAAACTATGTTATACCTTCAAAATTCTTTTCGATTATCATTTTTATATTATGTATTTCAAAACATAACATACTTACAGGGCTCTTTTTTATGAAGGTAGTCATTATAGGATATCTATTCCTACCCTCAAAAGAGGGGGAACTAAAAGGGGTTTTGTCATAGAGATAAGAGCTTTTACCAGTCAAGAAATAGATCCTAGAACACTTAAAACAATAATTAGAGTTCAAACTAGGTAGAATAGACCAAAAAAATAATGATGATTATAGAATAGTCCTTAGATTCAACACATGACAATAATTTTATACATGGAGAATAGGGTGTCTTTTTCTGGCACTCCTATCCAAATAACAAAAAACCTAAATTTTCTATAAATATATAGAAAGGTCAGCTCAACTATAATTTTGTCATATATAGATTAGTTTAGATTCAATGGTTTTAGTATAGTTTTCCTTAGAAAATCTACATAGGCATCATACATGACATGATGGATTTCACTTATATTTTCAGATTGGGTAGTTGGTATAAATTTGAGATCATAATCCATGTTATAGAAAATAGTGATTAAGGGTAATGTGCATGGAACATTGGTCTTCTTTTTCTTTCAAGTTTAATATATTATCTAGGAATTTTTAGTAGTTGTGTGCCTTATTCCATTTGTAGGTGGTTGGAATTATTTTAGATTGGATTTCATACAAGCCTAACCTCCACATTATAAAGTGGCTTATACATAAGCCTAGTTTCCAAGTTTCAAAGTGGCTTTCATACAAGCCTTTTTCTCCACCTTTCAGAGTGGCCAAGATTGGCCTAGTTTCTAATGCACATATGGATATCCATGCCATATTGTCAAATTATAGAGCATTCATGGGCTTCAAGATCCATCTCATATGACACACATTTATATTGATATTAGTTCATTGCTTCACTTAGTGGGCAATGATGGAGTCAAAGGTCTACATATCCTTTGTATTTATGAGCCACTTACTCATAGGGATTGAACACATAGTCCAAACATTTATTAACACACCCATGATAATATAGCTTCATTTAATGGGTGATGATGGAGCTAAAGGGCCAACCTTTGCATTCTTGAGTCACTCTCAGAGAATTGAGCACTCAACTCTATTTGTGATATTACTCTTGATATAACACATACCCAATACACATACAAAAAAAATGAGCATCATAATAGGTTTTGTATTGGTTCAGATACTTGGTGAGTTATATTTTTTCCTTTCTTTTCCTCTCTTTATTACCTAGCTTTGTACATTCTTATTTTAGATATGGCATATTTAGTAATAATTGATCTACTCCTAATTTTATTTTTTAGATTTACACTTCATGATGTGCTTTCTCTATGCACACCTAGCATCACACAACTTCATGAGCTTCACCCTTGCAGGTAAAGTTAGGTATGCTTTATACTTTTATTTTATCCTAGTGTTTCACTTTGTTGCATCACTAGAATAAAGTGGGGGGGGGGGGGGTAAACTTAGTCATATAAAATGTCAAAATTGGTAGCTTGAGTGTGGTTTATGACACCCAACTCATAGCTCCCTTTTACATGCTCTCATGACCCTTCTAAACACCTTTTTGATTATTTCCAATCATCCATAGACTTTTGAGACCTAATTCTAGCTCAATTAGGATACTTTTCCCATGATAATTCCATCCCTTAGGTCTCAAACCTATAGGATAGGAGCATTGGGGTTGTAATATAGTGATGGACCCTAGAATGTCCTATTTCCATCACTCTTGTCCAGTCACATTTCAAGCCCAAATGATTCTTTCCTTCTGATTCCTCCTCTTCATTGTGTAGGCCTAGCATAAATACATTTAACCCATGAATAATAGATATCTATAAAATCTGATTCAAAGTTTATTTAGAATAGATTGGAAATTATTACAAAATCAAACAAGAATACAATCAAAACCATTGAGGCAAATTTCCCTATTACTTGTATACAACTAGCCAATATAGCTATAAGTTTATTCAAACCCTTACACTAGTCCCTAGCCACCTCAAACACACCCAGTTTAGAATTTTTACATCCACATAACACTATTGCATAAAGCACATCAAGTGGGAGAACTACATATGGCTTGATCCCTCTTTAGAGTATTGGTATGTAGGTAGTGTGCCCACACAAGGGGTGTGGATACACATTCAGTGCATATTACACACATTAACACCCCCTCTTTCTCAAAGTTTTATTCAAGCACAATGAAGGTCTAGGTTTGGAGATTAAATCAAATCTATAAGGAGATCCATAAACATTAAAGATTTGAAATTTCATAAGCAGGCTCACATAGGGACAATGGATAAAACTAAAAAAGCTAGATCTCTATGACTAGTTTAGACAATAGTGGTAGGACCTAAACTATAGTGCCAGACCTTGAAGTGTCTTATTTTTGGTGATTTTATCCTTTCACTGAATGAAAACACATCCAAATTCATGACACTATCCCAGTCCTACTCAGTCGATATCAACCTTTGCCTTAGGTCTATTAACCTAGTTTTAAGATAAGTTACATTTCTTCTCTTTCATTACTATTTTTAGAAAGCTACAAAAGTGAAATAAATTATACAATTAAATATTTAAATTATTAAAATATTAATTATTAATTTAGTCAACTCAAATTTTTAACTATATTAAGAATAAGACTCCATTATTCTAAAAACTGTTAAATCACATACTAAGATTGAAATAACTCATTACATTATTTATTCTCTATATTTATATAATTAGACAAAAATCCGTAAAGACATGTATGGTATATGACACACTTCTATGATCTCTACCTTATAATTTAAATCAAATGAAATAATTTATATATTCAATCCAATCTATATTTAAATCTCTAAAATAGTACTTCAACTATTTTATTTTCATGATTTGTATAACAATAAATCATACATCTAATGTAGTTGACACAGTTATCTTTATATGTTGTTTCACTTTATTGTCAAGTTATAAGTTTGTCAACATACAATCCTCATATATATACTTCATAAATCATAGATGCATTCATCTTAATCGAGTATATTATGTGAAGTTCAATATGCAGAGGGTTTATATATATATATATATATATATATATGAATTATTATGTTAATTATCTTACTAATTTCCCAGTCACACTAAGTATATATTACCCACACTCAAATGTAACCTAAAAATCTAGATCATATGAAGACCAATAAAATTTGACCAAATGCCTAATAATTATTTCAAAATGGGTAATAAACCCTTAAAATTTTAGGTAGATTACCTAGTCTCATTATATGTAAATGATTTCTATTTCATTTATGTGACACATTATAAACATAGGCTACTAATTTATTCAAATATAATTTCCAAATATCTATACTTAAGTTCATAACCAACACTCAGTCAATAATATATTAGAGCACATGTTCACATATAAATAGAACATACTGCAAAAATCCCACAATCTAACTAAACTCAACCAAGAATTTCACAATGTATGCAAAATCGAGTATATAAGATTAAAAAAACATCCCTTGGCATTTTCCTTTAACTAGGATTCAAAGCCTTGATGACATTTATCATTGCACTTTGAATCAAACTGTATATATATATATATATATATATATATATATATATATATATATATATACACACACACACTAAATTTTACATGTAAATATATACTTTGGTATGTATATATATACTTTAGGTTAATAAAAACCTACAAGTATATATATACCTACCCCTATATATACCCTCATACATTTATTTTAGACAATATTTTAAGTTTTATTTAACCCAGTTTCATTCCACTTTGTCATACAACCTTCCTACATAGAATTTAATTCACATTACAAAACATGCATACCTAAGACTTAAGTTTTAGAATTTTCCTACAGTATATATTAGGCTTTGTGAATGCCTGACCCATCCATAGGTCACAATATTTATACTTTTAATATTTTATCAAGTGTAACTATTTTTAATCTATGTATGCAATCTCACACACACAAGAATTCAAATGCATTACCAACCTAGTAGAGATTCCACCAATCATTTTTTACCAATAGTATTTATTTGAGTTATTTCCTAATCTTCTTGTTATTCATTGTTCTCCAATCTTCTATCCTAAATCTTCTCCCTCTCTTTTCTTTTTGCTTCTTTTCATCTCAACCCAACTACAAATTTATTTTCCATGTACTTATTCTCCATCCATCTCTCCCAAATCCATGACAGAGTAATAAGTGGATAGATAAATGCATGGTGAGTTCAATGAAACTATAACCACAAACAAGCTATAGTCCATCACCATTCTTCATGCAATCTACTCAAACTCAAAAATATATTAAGATTGAAATGATGATTAACTCAAGTCAACTAAGGTTATAAACCCTAAACATTCCTAGAAGTTCTTAATGATTTTAAGAATCATTTTAATAACCAACAAAAGATGCATGTTTTTTGACCTCCCCCCATGCACTAGTTATTTATTAACCAAGTTCTATTAATATAGTACTAATGTCTATGAATTTGAACATTAGCTAGCATTATTTCATAGAATAATTTAGGTAGTTATTTAATCATCTTATCAAGGATTAATATCAACATGGCACCTAATAAAAAAGTTACCAATGTAAAGTCATAACAAGATTTGACTATAATAACAAATCAAACAACCAATATAATAATATCAAACACAATGATATTATAACTATTTAGTTTTTTGTCAATACTACTATATAGACTATCCATATGTCTTATATTATCTTTTTATACACAAAGGCTAAAGCCAAGATAATAATATTTCATGATTATCATAATAAATAGCTAATGTATTTAAGGAATTAATAAGGCATTCCAATTAGTCTATAAATAAAAATAGATAAACACTAAACATATAAATTTACTTAATCATTAAATCAATATTATCCACCACCATGAATATAATAACATAACATGATTAAAATGAACATTATGCATTGAATATATGTACTACATCCATAATGCAATCACACAATATGATCCTCATAAACACTAAATTAAACTAGATCACAATTAAATGCATATAACTAGTCATCCAAATATAGCTAACACAATATGGAATAATGCAACTAATTATTCAAATAAGGCATATAAAGAATCCTATCTATCATGTTGTGTGCATGGGTTCTAGTTGTTCCTCTATCACCCCCCAACACCTCAATCTATGCCATCCTCTCTGATGATGGTCTCCCTCTATCATGCTCTGAGGGATGGATCTATCCTACATCCAACTCATGATAATAAGGTAATTATCCCATAACATCATGTAATATATCCATAAAATATTACTTTAAAAACTAACAACATGATCATAATGTAAAGTATATACAAATAAAGCTAACTCATAGTAATATAATCATGTAATATAAGAAACATACAACTATCCCATAGTATTATATGACTTATAACTTAATTAAATATTAGTTAATCAATTTTAACAACCATAATAATCTATGGCTAATCAAGTAAATTATCTTAGTGAGAATTCAAGAAGTGACACCATTGGTCCACCTCTTGGAAAGGAAAAGTATAAATCAACCTTCAAGAGTGTATAAGAAGATGAAATTGAAGACCTTATTGATGACATGGTAGATTCCCTCCATCATGATAGTCTTAAAGAGTATGAAAATGAAGCATTTGACCAACTTGTAGTAGTTGCAGAAGAAAGGTGCAAACCAAACAATGAGGTTGATGGACAAGGTAACTATGATATCATGTAAATAGATCAAGTTGTTATGGATGAATAAACTTATAAGGATCTATCATAGGTGGTATAAAAAAATATAGATATTTATGATCATGACCAAGGATATATGATTCCTAAATCTATCTCAATTAACGTTATATTTACTCCTACATCAGCCATTGTCCAACTTGAAGAGAGTCCAATCGCACTAGAGCTATGTAAAGATCAACCTATAGACTTTTTTTCCATCATTAAATAAATTTACAACCTTCTTGAGGTATATCATGATCAGGTATAGATTGAGAAGGATGGTTTCATCAAACAATAATAAGGCTTCCCTCCAGGCATACCATTCCAAGAAGTTGTCCCACTTGAAGGTGACTTGTTTGAGGTCTTCAAACAAGGTTATCATCACCTCTTTCAATCTATAGATCCCTCCTCACTGTTGGAGGATGAAACTAAAATTTATTGGTCTCAATATTCTATAAAAAAAGGTTCACACCTCCTTAAATTTAATTCTCCAAGCATGCCACCAGGGCTACCTCAAACCATTCAACTTGCCCAAAAATAGCCTATAGGTAAGGCAACATTGAGGTTGTAGATGTAGAATAGATAGATATATGATGAGTATGATTGGGTGATTGAATCACCTATCTAGCCTATGCATTTGAGCATAGGGCAAGAGAGTCCAATTACTCTTCTAAAAATTCATGATCATGCCAATGTCTCCAAATACAAGTTGAAGTTCTCCTTCAATGAGAAGTATCTAACTACACTTTTGTACTCATATAGTAATCTAACTTTATGGTACCATGATGATCAAAGGACCTTTTGATTTGATCTTAAAGGAGAGAGAATCTTGGTTTAGGTTAGTTATTTTTAGTAGTAGTTATCTTGACTCCAATAAGTGTGTTAGCTTAGTTGTTTTTTTGTCATGTCTTGTTATCTATTAGGTATTTAGGGGTTGTTTTCTTTAGTGTCCTTATGTGTGTGGGCATATTTTCAATCCTAAAAGGTGTTATAAGGTGCTAGATCTGACTGATAGTCCAAAAATATGAGCATCCAAGTCATCATGTTTTATATAAGTCTTGTCATTGCCATGAAAAATTAGTGGGCTCCCTTGACTATCAGGCTGGTCAACCCTTAGGAGTTACCAAAGATGTTGATAGTTTGACCTCCCAAGCCAAATGTCAACCCCTACAAGTAAAAAAAATCATGAGAACCCCTCTAAGCTTGTTCATGGTGTCTATAACTTGTCATGATCCCATAAATTCTCCTTGAAATTCATTTCAACACTAATTAAGATTTCATGTTTATGTTAGTCATTGTTTACAAAGATCATCATATTTCATGATTTTCTTAGGTCCCTACATGATGCACTAGTTGGCCATGATGGTCCTTAGATGAGTAGAGAATTGTCAAAGTGATTTTGAATTCTAGGAAGTGGTTTAAGCATTATTTGACAAGATCAAGGATCTTTAGCATAAGTTGAGGTAATTTAACAAGATTAAGGTTTCTACTTCTCATGAGATTTGGGCCTATTTTTACCATTTTATTAAGGGGGACTTTTGTTAGTATGATACAAGTGTGTCCAATCCTTGTTTGGGTCATCATATGAAGTCTAAATTGTATTCAAGGTCATTATTCATGCTTTATTCATTTAAAATAGTTTAATTCCTTCATAACCCCACTAAAGCCATCAAATGGTCCTCAAACACCTCATAGTGGTCATATTGCATTGTAAAACTTTAGGAAAGGGGTGTTTAGATGTCAACTATATTAATAATAGCATCCAAAGGGTCCCTAAGGGATCATAAAGCCATCATAAGATGGTTTCATATGCATAAAGGTCAATTTTAGGGGTCAAATCACTTCACACTCACAAAATGGGTCCCACACATGGGAAAGTACATGTTGTAGCACAAAATTGCACCTTTGTGAGAGGGTTCTTCAAACTCCATCACTCCTAGCTAAAAAATGGGATTAGCCCTAGCTATGGTTATCCTATGATGGGGTTAAACCTCTAGATAATGTTGGTTCCTTTTGGTAGATCACCTAAACTACTAGTTTTGACTAGGAAAAGCGTAAAAGGTTGCAAGGGATAACTGAAAGCATACAAAGAGCCTATTTTGACTAGTTTTGAGTTTTTGAGCTTGTAAACCCATGAAATTACATGGAATCACTTGGAAAAAACTTTTATCATATAGGGGACTCTATCAATCTCATGTTTGACCTATTTTGAAGAATAAATTTGCACATGTGGGTACTTATGAGGTCTAAATGACCTAAAATGCCCATTTTTGTATATCTCTAAAGCATGAAATTGAATAAATTCATGGAAGAAGCATAATGGGACCTGAATCACCATCATATGGAGCTAGTATCCCTTATAAGGGGTTTTTATGGTTATTTGTTGAGCTAAAAGTCCAGAAACCCAAGTTTTTTAATGATTTGTGAATGGTTGCCATTTTAATGGACTTTTCCACCATTATTAAAGGTCTTGAAGGTAGAGAAGCAAAGGAGTGAGAATGACGGGCTGCAGCATGTGTAGGTCATGGTCGAGCTAGGGTAGCCGTGCCCTAGCCTGCTCAAAGAGGTAGGTTGGTGTGCACAGGTGTAGTTTGGGGGAGCGAGGGAGTGGTGAAGGGCTGAGGCATCGGGTAGAGGCATTGTAGGGCCATGCTGGACCAAGGAGGGCATGATCATGGCTCAATAGGGGCCCTTAAAAATTATGCTTGGTAAAAGTTTTAGTGCAGCTATGGGCATGAGTAGGCAGGAGCAGTAAGGTAAAATAGTTGGTCAGGAGTTTTCTTCCCATAATCTAGGAGCAATGGAATGGAGCTTGCCCAGGGGATCTAGGATTATGAAAATTAATAGATGCTTGGAGAAATGCAAGGAATGACCTAAACTAGTAATTCCTTTTGATATGATTTCAGAGGATGTGGAATATTATTCCAAGCCTTATTTGTATTGCAAGTTTTTGGGTCTGAAAGTTTCCCTTCAATTTTTTGAGGGTTGGGCCAGGTGAGTGTGGGAGCCAGAGGGAGAAATGGAGGTCACGTTATTGGCAAATAACTACTTCATGGTCATGTTTGTATGCCTGGCTAATTGTAACAAGGTTTTTGAGGGAGGGCCATACTTTTACAATTAGGTTGGAATTTTTGTTAAACCTTGGCATGCTAGGTTTAATCCTCCTGAGGAATTACCAACTCAGGTTCTGGTATGGGTTAGGCTCCCCAGACTTCCTATTGAATGCTGTCGTTGGGACATTCTCTTGATGTTAGCTTCAATGCTTAGAAGGCCAGTGGGGTCTTCAACTTAGACATTAGGTAAGAAAGTCATGACATTTTCCTAAATTTGTGTGGAAATTGATTTGAGCAAACCATTACTTGATGCATTATAGATGAGTGCAAGTTCATACTCCTGGGGTGCAACAATTAGACTATGAGACCCTTCTCTTTAGGTGTCGCCTTTGCCATGAGTATGGACACCTGGTGCATAGATGTTTAAAGGCTAAGCCAATGGAGTAACATCCCCAACCACCACCTAGTAGCATTCCCAGTGCCAATAAAATGAAGAAATTAGGGGTTGGGGAGTGTAGAGATGCTAAAGGTTTTGTACAGGTGAAAGCTCGAAGCTACAATAGGGGCTAGAAGAGGACCCTTAGAGAGAGGCAGGATGATGACTCTTTTAATAAGTTTGAAATCTTGGATGAATTGGTCCTACAAGAAGTAAATCTAGGATTTAGGAGTGTGGAGCAGTTCATGGGAGGTTTAGTACCAGAGATTAATTCAGTCAATATTCTGGTGGTTCTTTTAGGAAGAGTCAACCGTACCCATGGCTATTGAGGGGTAGATAGAGGAATTAGGAGAGGAGGTGATAGATAGGGACCTAGAATAGAATGGAGAGGACCTATACCCTTTGGCAAGGGTTGTGGGGATAGAATTAGATAAGAAAGGAAAATCTTCTCCTCACCTGGGTATTCTCTAGAGGGAGGGAAAGAAGGGGATGCCAGAAAAAAGTGCTAAATTAGGGCACAAGATGACATAGATAGAATCAAGATGATTAGGGAGTCCTTGGTGGAGTCTAGTGTGGTTAAGACCTTAGACTTGCACTTCTTAACTCCTTTGAAATGATCATTATCTCATGGAATGTAAGGGGACTGAACAATGATCCCAAACAAAAGGCTATTAGGGAATTAGTTAGATGTCAAGTACCTGATATTCTCTTTCTTCAAGAAACAAAAGTTTATGTGGATGATATGAGGAATATTGCACCTAAGTTATGGAGGTATGGTTCATGGTAGTGCGTTGGAGCTCATGGATCTTCGGGGGGCGTGGCTTGTTTCTAGAATTTGTGCAAGATCTAACCTGTGTCCTAGATTACCTTTAAATCCTCTTTATCTATGGTGGTTTCATGTATTGAGTCAGGTGAATCAATCCTTTTTTCCAATGTTTATGCTCCTATAGATTTCCAAGGTAAACTTCTTGTTTAGAAAAACATCCACTTTCTTCATCAATTATTTCCCTATTTGCCTTGGATTGTGGTGGGAGACTTAATGTTATTCTTGATTTAACAGAGAAGAGAGGAGGTAATGCACAACTGGAACCTTCTTCTCTCTTGCTCTGGGATAATATTGAGGCACTCAATTTAGTGGATATCAAGCTGGTTAATGGATACTTTACCTAGAAAAATTGAAGAGTGGGGGACAAGTGCATTACAGAGCGTATAGATAAATTCATGATCTCCTGTTATTGGGTGGGGGGTTCATGGTCTTCCTGCCTTGAGATTCTTGATTGGAGGGGCTCAGACCACTGGCCAATAAAATTGTTCATTTCTTCTACTTATGAGCCTCTGAAGCCACCTTTCAAGTTTTAGCTTATGTTGTTTAGGGACCTAGAACTGTTTGGATGAGTGGTGGATTGGTGGAGGAGGGGCAGGCTTGCTGTAGGAACAACAATGTATACTTTTGTTAAGCTTCTCAAATTCATCAAGTACCAGCTCAAAAAGTGGAACTAACAAAGTTTTGGGAACATTTTCCAAAAGAAAAATGAGGCATAGATGGAGCTAAATGTCATTACCAGAATCATTCGAGATGTGGGAATGACTAAGGTTTTGCTGAGGGAGGAAGCCAGGGCCTTGAAAGCTTTAGAGGAATGGGAACTAAGGGAGGAAATCCTTTAGAAACAAAAGCCCCAAATTGAATGGCTTAGAGAAGGGGATAAGAACACAGCCTTCTTCTTAAATTTAGTTTGGGCTAGACAGCATGGCATGGGGATTACTTCTTTGGTGTTGGATAGTGGGGAGACTATTTCTTCTATGTAGGGTATCATTAATGAGATAGTGCAATATTTTGCTTTGTTATTCAAGGAGGAAGCATAGGGGGACTTAGCTGAAGAGGTCCAGATTCTATCTTGTATTCCCTCTTTGTTGACCAGGGATATGAATGAGCATTTGATGAGGGATATATCCTTGGAGGACTTAAGGAGGATAGTCTTTATGATGCAGAAAGGAAAGGCACCTAGTCCAGATGGCTTCTTGATTGAGTTCTTCTAGGAATTTTGGGAAATTATTAAATTTGACCTCCTGGCTATTGTTCAAGAATCCCAAAGGAACAAGCAAATGCTTTGGGCTTTGAACTCCACCTTCTTGACTCTCATTCCTAAGGGTGCAGGGGATGATAGGCTGAGTCTTTGTAGGCCCATTTCTCTCTGCAATGTCACTTATAACATTATTTCTAAGGTGATCACTGAGAGGTTAAAAAAGTGAATGCCTATGCTTATCTCAGAGGAGCAAGGTGGCTTTGTGGAGGGCCGATAGATTTAGGATGGGGTGGTGATGGCTACTGAGACTATACATTCCATGACCCAGTCCAATGAGAAGGCAATGTTTATCAAGCTAGATATGTTAAAGGCCTATGATAGAGTTTGGTGGTCCTTCCTCTAGAAGGTCTTGGGTGCCTTTGGTATTGTAGAGGATTGGATTCATTGGGTTTTGAGTTGTTTGAACTTGACCTCCTTTTTAGTTTTGACTAATGGTGAGCACTCTAATCTCTTTGGGGCTTCTCATGGATTGAGGTAAGGAGACCCTCTTTTTCCTTACTTATTTCTTTTGTTGGTGAAAGGCTTGGGTCGATTGATCAAAAGAAATGTGGGTGATGGTGCTATTCAGGGTTGGCAATGGGGAGGGGAAATCCTTGTACAATCCCATCTTTAATTTGTGGATGATGTGGCTTTGATGGGCAAGGCTACTATTAGGGAGGCATCTAACATACACAAGAGCTTGAATGTTTACCTTTTGGCCTCTGGATAGGTAATTAATGAGGGCAAATCATCTATTTTTTTCTTTAACACTCCTCTAGCCATACAGTGAAGAGTGGCTCTTATCCTCAGGTTCCAAATTGGGAGTCTCCCACTACTTTATCTCAATATTCCTATCTTTGCTAGCTGACTAGCTAAGGAGTCATGGTGGGTGATCTTAGACAAATTCTAAGACAAGGTGAATCATTTGACCCATAATTGGTTATCCTTTGTGGGTCAAGTTCAACTAATTCAATCAGTGGTGTAGGCTCTTCCTATTTACAGGTTTATGATCCAAGTGGTATCGATGAGCTTTGTTAAGGACTTGGACTCCTTAACAAGACAATTATTATGGGCTAGGAATTTATCTTTGACCAACTGGAGCCTAATTAAGTGGGAGATGGTTTACAACCCAAAGAGGTTTGGCAGGCTAGGACTATGGTAGTCTTTGCTATCTGGTACATCTTTGGTTGCCAAACTATACCGGCATTGGTACATGGAGCAAGATCAGCTATGGGCTAGAGTGTTGTCCCACAAGTATTTTTTTAGGATTCCCCAGAGGGATATTCCATGATATGATTTGGTTGGTAAAGGATTAGTGATTTGGGTGACTCTTAAGAAAGGAGCCACATTGATTAAGAGGGGTCTTTTTTGAATAGGCAAGAGTGGGGTGTTGGTCCAATTTTGGCATGACTCGTGGGACGGTTTTCCTCCTATAGTTTGCTAATATCCTTAGCTGAGTACTCTGGCCTAGAGGTTTTGTGAAGCTGGATGGAAAAGGGTGTGTGACTTTAAATCCCTTTCCTTTTAGGGGCAGGTGATAGTTGCCAGATGGAAGTCCTTGGAAGAGTGGTTGATTCTTGGTTTAGAGGTAGAGTTTACAGACCTGTAGAATATTCTATCTTGACGTAGTTTCAATTCACTTATGGACAGTAATGTGTTAGCCTAGTCCCCAAACCCCAAGGGAAAGTATATGGTGTCCTATGGCTATCAAGAGTTGATTTCCCAGCAGTATGAGGATAGAGGGGAAGTTCAGTGGTGGAAGAAAGTTTTGAATGGTTTCTCATGGCTGAAGTGTAAATATTTTACATGGACTTTAGTGTGGAATAGATGTTTGATTTGGGACAATATTCAAAAGTGGGGATTTGCTGGTCCTTCAAGGTGTGTGCTCTGTAATAGAGAGGAGGAAGACTCCTCTCACATTTTATTTCATTGTCCCTTCACTCTTCATTTGTGGCACTTCTGGTGGGATGTGTGGCGATGCCAATGCATCCACGCTGTCTCTTTGGTAGATTTTTGGTCTAGAGTGGGCCGTCCCCCTTCTTTGACTTCCTTCTTGCAGGATGCATGGTATGATGGCCCTATTTTCCTACTCTAGCAAGTTTGTTTGGAAAGAAATTAGAGGATTTTTAAGGAGGAAAATTTGGAGACTCAACAGGTCTAGAGTAGAATTAAGGGAATGATCCAGGAATCTATTGAAGTGAAGAGTGAGGTTATGCTACCATTAAAGAAAGGGGATGCTGAGGTGCTGGAATGATTTGGCATAAGAGAGTTATCTCTGATCTCAGCTTGTGTCAGACGTGGTACATAGGGGTAGTAGAAAGGTCAATGGTTAGGGAAATCGATGCCTCCACCTGCTAGGCTTTTGAAAATTAATACGGATGGGTCATCCAGGGGCAATCTAGGGGTAGTTGGGATTGGTGGGATTGCTAGGGATTTTTTGGGATCAGTGGTTTTTATTTTCTTAGCATATCAGGGAGTGCAGATGGTTAATAAGATGGAAGGTTTGGCTATCCTATATGCTTTGAGGAGAGCTTATGCTTTGGGTTGGAGGAGGGTGATCTATGAAGCTGATTCTCAGGTCCTGATTAAATTGATCCTGGAAAGGAAAATTTTTGATGTGAGCTGGCAGTTGGCCATGATAGTGTAGTAGATTTTACAAGTGAGTTCATGCATGGAGTCGGTATCCTATGCCCACATTCCATAGGAGTGGAATAGGGTGGCTGATTGCTTGGCAAAATGGGCATCAGAAGAGGGAGAAGGTTGCATGATGGATGAATGGGAGTAGCTACTTAGTGATTTAAATCAAAAACTGGAACCCATTCTTGATGGAGATATTGGTGGATTTGAGGTTTGAGACTGTTGTTTTTGGTTTGCTTGTCTTTTGGGTTGTTTGGATGCTTTTGTAATCTATTGTTTTAAGTTTAATAAATTTTTACCCCCACTTTTTTTTTTAAAAAAAAGGTCTTGAAGGTAGCATAAAACATCATTTTATTTCTCATAGGAATGATATGGACACGTTAAATCCTTCTACAGGTCCAAAGTGGTTCTCATGGTGACAAAATGGCCTTGAAAGCAAGTTCTAAGATAGCTAGTTCAAGATGGATTGAGCTAGAGGACCTCCATTAATGGATTTCAAAGGATTTACAGGTTCCATGGCATATTTTTTAGGTTGGAGGAGAAAATATGAGTGGGACAAAATAGTAAATCATAAAACTTTAGCCCTCAAATTCAGTACAATCATCTAATACTAAAGTGACAAGCCTTCAAAAATTTATTAGAGGTTTCTAGAAGACCAAGTGGAGATGTGGCATAGAATTCAAGTGGAGTATTTTTGGGGATTTGAGAAATAAAGTTAGATTAATTAATAAATCTTATAGATGTTTGGATATTGTTTTGAAGATAGTGAAGCATGATGCCATCTTCCTCAATCAAATTTTGTCCTCTAGTGCTTTTTAAGCCAATGGGAGAGCTTGAAGACCTTTTTAACCTTGGAGGATTAATTTTCTAAGTGAATATTAGTGCCTAAGTGGCTTAAAGGTGGTTGGGACACATCTAAATCTTCCTCTTCTTTTTTAGAGATCCATGGAGGGTGGTTAAATGGAATTTATTGATTTCTAAGATATTTCTTCTCCTCTCCCTTCCCTTTTCTCCTATATATTCCTTTTCTTCTCCATTGTAAAAGATATGCTCCTCATTTTGGTATGGAAAACCCCTACCCATTTATGTAATAAATAAACTTTTAAAGCAATAAGACAACTTATTTCACATATCTCTTTGCCTACATCTAGTGTTCTAGTTAGATTGCACGTGATTACTTTTTGGAGGAGTATTTTCCCTTGGATTATCCTTCTTTATTTCATTTTTACAAGTATTTTAAGGTGTTTATAGGTCTGAACTTGTGCATTTATTACCATTAAAGAAGGTATAGTGTGATTTTTTATACTCATCCATGCTTTACCTCTTGTCTAGGGAGTCTAATTTAGAAATATTGATGCAAAATGACTAGTTTGAGAGATTGTGTGAGTGAGGGTTATTTTTGAGCTACCTTAGTGTTAATTTCAAGTGATTTGGAGTGTCTTTTAGTTTGGTGCATCACCCTTTGTATGCTTTCAATTATCCCTTACAATGTTTTTTACCCTTTTCCTAGTCAAAACTAGTAGTATAGGTGATCTATCAAGAGGAACCAGCATTTTCTAGAGGTTCAACCCCATCATAGGATACCCATAACTTGGGGTTGATCCCATTTTATAGCCAAGAGTGAGAGAGACTAAAAAACCTATTATGGCATGAGATTACACCCTTATGGAGGAGTGATTAAGGCTCCCCCACTCTTAGTCATAATATGGGAATAACCCCAAGCTGTGGGTATACTATGGTGGGGCTGAACCTCTAGAGAAGGTTAGATTCCTCTTGATGAATCACCTAAAATAATCTTATCTTAGGAAAAAGGGTTAGAAAGGGGAAATTTTTTCCTAAGAAGGCTAAAAGGTGTTGTACCAAATAAAAATGGGAAACGCCCATAATCTTGAACCCACAATAGATTAATGCAAGACAATGCTAGCTCACATAACCTCATAGAACAACTGATTACATAAGTATTTCATAGACTAGGTTTAGGTAGGACACTAATCCAGACTTGTAATATCTTTAAAACACCCTAAAGGAGGAAAATGGATGAGGAAGATTCTCATACACAATACCATCATGCACAACTCACTCAACATAGATCCAAGGCAAGAGATAGGTAAAGAAAGTCTAGCATCAAGAGATAATTCTTAAAAATGTTTGACATGGTTTAGCCTAATCAAGAGGAGGATATCTTGTAATATCTTAGAGATTCCCCTACTCTTCAAGATCAAAGAGTACTTATGAGAGTCACAAATTTGAGAGAGAGAAAGCTTACAAAATGGGAAAGAATGGGTAATATAGAGAAAGGGAGAAGAGAGAAAAGGGAGCATATTAACCAAGAACAATCAATGAGCTACCATCTTTTAATTAATGCTCTTGGTCACTTAATCCAATATGGACTAGCCCTTCATTAACAAGTTAGCCTGCATTTTCTCTAATTATTCTTCAAGCTCTTCTCATTGGCTAAGAAATAAACTAGAAGATAAGAGTATATTTTGAAGATGATGAGTCATGGACCTAATAAGAAGGAAAAATTTAAGGATACTTGAAATAATCAAATTCTCCAACTACTTTTTCCAATCCCCAAATCCCCTTTGATATTCTATGCCATCTCCCACTTGATTTTGTTATGAGGACAAAGTCCTCATACCTTGAATCTGATAGAGCCATACTTATGTCTACTTTGAATGATAATTTTTTAGAGATATGACTATGTCAAAGTATGATACACTCTACCATATCTCATTTATGTATGCATCTACCCCAACCTAAATATAGATCTTTACTATAGATTGAAAACCAATCCAAATTATTGGTTTTTGTATAGTCATTATATCGATGTAGATCTGCAAGTTGCATAGATTTATTCTAGACTATACTAGGTTTAACCAAACCTATACTACATCTAGGATTTTAATGGAAATACTTATTCACCATTAACAACCTTGAATGCATAACTATGTTTTCTTAATGATGTTTGATTGAGCTTGAATGGTGGGACACGCCCTTTGAAATATTTTCTCTTTGTTTAACCTAGATCATGTTCTACCTCTATTTGAAGTCTCCTAACTTTAAGTTTTAATATTGGTTTTTTATCTTAATCCAAGATTATTAATCATGTCATTTTCTAGTGATACATCCCTTCTTAATATCCTACTATCAGTATATCTACTTTAATGCTTGCCCCACATGGTGACCTCACATTTCATTTGAGATCCTTGACTTTTTGACCTCACTCACACTATTTATATTAATTTACATGGATTTAATAGGTGCCATTTATTTACCTAAAATTTATCATGGTCATGACACTTAGAAACTATGTGTTTAATATTAGGATATGCTAACATTTTGACAATAAGCTTGTCATTGATCTTTGATGCTTGATTTAACGTACTCTGTTAGATCTTTTGAACCCACTAAAATTATTGATCACCTGATAGTTATTGGATATTTACTCAAGATTCCATGGTTTGGACACTTGTCATCCATCCATTCATTCATCCTTGGAACATTTGAATTCAAATAGCTATTTGTTGTAGCTTTAACTTGACGTCCAAGTGCATACCCACTCTACTAGTTCATCTTTGAAGACCTATATCTTGAGATAGTAGGCTCATCAAGATTCAAAAATTTTAGAGCATGATATAGGAATAAATAAATTCATGTCCATGTGATCTTTTTTCTTGAGATGATTTCTAAGCATACTTATAAAATTCACAATCAAGCTAACCAGTCCATTTCTTCATGATGTTTGAAATGGTCTGGCTCTTTAAAACTTGATTTTTCCATATTTTGATCATTTATGGGTAAATAAATCTAATAAAATTATTTATCCATGAATAATATTTTTATATTGTCCAAAATTAGTCAACATATTTGGCAACTCATAGGGAAGCATGTCTGTTATGCTTGAGAACACAGACTAGTTGCCTTGTCTGATCCATTGGGCATGGAGTCAAAATTATTTTCTATTAGCTAAAATGAAAAGATTAAAGGCTACCCATATAGATAAATTCATCTTAAATAAATAAGGATAGAAATAAACTAAACAAAACAAAGTGTCCAATGCACTTTGGAAAAGGAAACACATAATAGGAAAGAAAATTAACCTAAACAAAGTAAGGGCAGCTAACCTAATAAACAAATGTGCACATAGGGATTTAGAGAAAATCATGAAATATACTCTAATATATATAATATTATAAAAAAATTTAAAATTAACTCCCTCTTGGGTCAAATGGAAAACTTTGAGTATCATTTACTTGTAACAAACCAAGATGAAAAATACCCTACTTTGGAGGTACTAGAATTGGTGAACCAGGCAACTTGATGGCCAATCCTTTTGATGTGATCTCTAATGGATGAAAAGGAATAAACATGAATATAAATTATACATACTAGTATAATTCTTCCAATCTTGGTTTATTTTAAACTATAAGAGCATTTTCTTGATGTTTCTCATCACCCTTGAGAAAGCCTTGTACAAAGACTTCATTTAGGCTCTTGGGAGCAACTGCACTTGGCTCACTTGGTGATTCAAAAAGACCATATCCTTCCCACTTGTATTTGTGAAAATTAGGATTGATCATGATTATAGAATCATTCTCATAGGTTCTTAAAACAAGGACATATCCCTTAGTCTCTTCTAAATCTTTGGTTGTGGCATTAAACCACTGCCACAACCCTTAAAATGTTTCACTAGTATGTTCATCAAAGTGCATATCTTGAGAGTTTGAGATGTATCTTTCAGAAAACTAACTCAAGATTTCATATTTATCTTCAACTACAAATGAGGGTTTATGTAACCATCTAAGTTCTTAAATACCACACCTATCTTACTCAAGATTTGATCTACTTTCCTCTTACTCCAACATATTAGGGCTATCCTCAACTGACACCTCATCTTTAATTAGACCAACCTCAAAAACTTAGTTCTAATCCTATTATTTGTCTATTTAGTATGGAAATTTAATATTCCATTCATATTATACTCTATTTCAACTTGAGGATTATCCTCATTAGGATCTAGTTCACTAGTGTCAAAGCCATACCAATAATGTTGGTTCAAACTTGATTCTTACCCTTCTGAATGAAGTGGGTTTCCTATCATGATATCCTCATTATAGAAACTTTAATTGTCCTCTTTAGGCTCACCTATGACTACAAACTCCTCCTCTATCCTTTGTAAAATAGGTTCTTAATCCAAGAGGGAGATGGTGGTAGGGTGAATAACTTTACCTTGCTTGTAGCTAAGAGAGTGTCCTTCTATAGCTAGGAAATTTGAATGGCTTCTTTGGTGGATCTTGAATTGGTTCTTGGACCTCCAAAACCAAAACCTCAACATTCTTATGTATTCCTCTCTAGATAGATTTCTATGATGGAAATGATTATGGAACATACATTTTTTCTTCCTTTTGAATGGTTATAGGAGAGTGTGGCCTCACAAGTGACAGAATGACATAGCCAAGGTTGAATGTGTTGGAGAAGATCCATGATGGAATGGCTTCATGATATTAAATGAGAATGTGCATATGGGTAGGAGAGGGAAAAATAATTGGCCTAGGTTTGACATACTCTTTCTCCCACTACTCAAACACACGTTCAATAGATAATACCCACCTTTTTAATTCTTGCTTCTCGGCCTATGAATATTCATCTTCCTCAATTAGTGCCCACATGTTTGAAAACTCTTGTAAGAAGATTCATATCCCCTCTATGGTATGAATATGGAATTCTTGTCCAAGCTTAACCCCCTAATTTATTTTCATGATTGTTCTACCTTGGTCCAATATTACCTCTCTAAGTTTTGATAAGGATGGACTTTGACAAGGTTGACTAGGGGGATGATCAAGAACTCTTAAATGTTAAGATTGAGGATCTTAGAGGGGATAAGACACATAAGACTGATCCAAATGAGCCTGATACTCTTTATAAGATATCAACACATTATTTTCATTCTATATCATGCTTCTCATCATTGTTATGTCCTCATTCCTATAAGATGACCATTGGTCACCCTCATAAAATGACCATCTATTATTGACAAATTGAAGATCACTCCTTGAATTTTTTAGAACATATATAACAATGATTCAAAAAATATCTAAACCCCTACCATTCTCCCTTATCAACTCAATATAAACCAATAATATTTATTTAACTCCTAACAAAGATGTAATAGGATAAGCCTAGTATTGACTAGGGGAATTAGAAGACCAATTTGAATGCAAAAGAGGCTAACCTTGGTCATATGTAGGGGTGGGAGGAGGACAAAGGAAATTATATGGTTGATAGGTTGTTTGAGGGCCACTTGGGGGGAACACAAACATTATTTTCCTGATAAGTGTGATGTTGAGGCAGAGAATAAGCATACTGATCAAAAGATGGTTGATTTTACATACAAGATTATGATGATTAGGCACTTATTTAGGTTTATTAAACTAGTTGATGAGTGCTCAGAGTCACCATTAATATTTACACACATGCCTCCAAAGGCTAATAGTATGAAGAGAACACCAAAAAATTTCACCAGTGAATAACATAGTAAGTCCCACTAGGCATGGCATAAATTATTATGGCATGAGATTGTATCCTTGTGGAGAAGTTATTAAAGATCCCCCACTCCTAATCATAATATGAGAATAACCCTAGGCTATGGGTATCATATGGTGGGGTTGAATCTCTAAAGAAGGTTGGCTTCCTCTTGATGAATCACCTAAACTAACATTGTCACAAGGAAAGGGGTTATAAAGGGGGAAAGGGATCCTAAGAAGGATAAAATATGATGCACCAAATAAAAATGGGAAATTACCATGAGCTTAAACCCACACTAGATTATCATAAGATAATGCTATCTCACACAACCTCATAGACCATCTGATTGCATAAGTATTTCATAGACTATGTTTAAGAAGAACACTAATCTAAACCTACAATAGCTTGAAAATACCCTAAAGGAGGTAAAAAATGAGAACAATGGATGAGGAATATTTTCCTTCATAATTCCATCATGCACAACTCACTCAACATAGATCCAAGGCAATAGATAGGTAAAGAAAGTATATTACTACATCAAGAGGTAGTTCTTAAAAATGTTTGAAAAGGTTTAGCCTAATCAAGAGGAGAATATCTTGTAATATCTTAGAGGTTCCATTACTCTTCAATATCAAAGATTACTTATGAGTGTCTAAACTTTGTGTGTGTGTGTGTGTGTGTGTGTGTGTGTGTGTGTGTGTGTGTGAGAGAGAGAGAGAGAGAGAGAGAGAGAGAGAGAGAGAGAGAGAGAGAGAGAGAGAGAGAGAGAGAGAGAGAGAGAGAGAGAGAGAGAGAGAGAGAGAGAGAGAGAGAGAGCTTACAAAAGGAAAGAATGGGTAATATAGAGAAAGGGAGAAGAGAGAATAGGGAACACATTAACCAAGAATAGTCAATGAGATGCCACCTTTCAATGAATATTCCACCACATTTAATCCAATCTAGACTATCCCTTCATCATCAAGTTAACCTACATTTACTCTAATTAGTCTTCAAGCTCTCTTCATTGGCTGAGAAATGCATTAGAAGATAGGAGTCTATTTTGAAGATGATGAGACATGGTCCTACTAAGAAGCAAAACCTTAAGGATCTTGAAAATAATTGAATGCTCTAGTTGCTTTCTCCGATCCCTAAATCCTCTTGCTTTAATCTTCTACACCATCTCCCACTTACTTTCATTATAAGGACAAAGTCCTCATACCTTGAATCTAATAGTGTCATGCTTATGTCTACTTTGAGTGACTATTTATTGGATCTATGACCAATCCAAACAAACCTATCCTACATTAGAGATTTTAATGGAAATAGAGCTTCACCATTAGGAACCTTGACTACATAACTATGTTTTCTTAATGATGTTCAACCAAGCTCTAATGGTAGTACATGCCCTTTGATATATTTACTCTTGTTTTGACCTGGATCATGTTCAACCTCTATTTGAAATCTCTTAGATTTAACTCTTAATATTTGCCTTTGATATTAATCTGAGCTTCTTGATCATGCTAGTTTTTAGTGATGCATCCCTTCTCAGGATTTTGATATCAATCTATCTAATTTCACACTTGTACCACATGATGTCCTCATGTTTAATCTGAGTTCCTTGAATTTTTGACCTTGGTTGTATTTTTGATCTTATTTTACATGGCTTGAATGTGTACTATTGATTTACTTGATAGTTATTATGGTCATGACACTTGGAAACTATGCATTTAATCTTAGGATACATTGACCTTTTGACTAAAACCTCACCATTGATCATTGATTCATGATTTAATGTGATCCATTAGATCTTTTAGACCCACTAACCTTAATGATTACCTACTCACCATTGGATCTTGACTCAAGCTTAAATGATTTAGACACTTGTCAGCCATGCATTCATCCTAGAAAAAATTTAATTCAAATGGCTATTTGGCATAGCTTTAACTTGATGTCCTTATATATGTCTCATTGTACTAGTTCATATTTGAAGACCTATATCTTAATATAACAAGCTCATCAAGATAATAAATTTGTAGAGCATTATTTAGGCATGAATAACTTCATGTCCATGTGATCTTTTGGCCTAAGAGGCTTTCTAAGCATACTTATAAAATTCACAATCAAGTTGACCAATCTATTTATTCATAATGTTTGAAATGATCTAGCTCTTTAAATCTTGCTTTTGACATCTTTTAATCATTTAATGGTTAGTAACTCTACTCAGCTTATCTATCTAGGTAGAAACTAGGTATGTGGGCCAAAATTGGCCAATGGAATCCTCTCACAAGGGTGTATTTCTATGATACAATAATTTCTATCACTCCTAGTGGGACATGGTTTGATGATACTTCATACTATATTGAAGGGTTTTTCTTTCTGACCTTGAATACATTAGCATTTAGAGGCATTCTACAAACATCAATGGTGACTCCAAGTTCATCCAACTGGTTTTAGCAGCCTAGTATTCTTTCCAAGTTATTTTTTATTTCCATATGAAGTTTGATGGCTGGTTATGGAGAAATTTTTTGTTTTACACCTCCTTATCAACCATGTAATGATCCATACCAACCCCATACTAAGCCATATCAGTCCTATAATGAACCTATTTTACCCTTATATGGCTCTAGTTATTAGTATGAGTAACCTTGCTATCAAGAATACTACCATTCCTTCCCTTCCTAACTACCTAGTCCAACTAGCCATTCTAATGAAATTTTATAAATAAGGAACCTTTCTCTAAGATTCAAGAATGAGTTGGCTTCCATTGAAGGGCAGCAAGTCCAATTTGACTAACCTTATCATACTTATAATTATTCCTTCACAAGATATGGTTCTCTTAATCATCCCCAAGAAAGTGACAAAGATATATGACTTAATTTTGAGAGATAAATGAGGGAGATTGATAGATAAAAATAATATTATTTTTAATAGCCTATGAAATATCCTATTCTTATGCAATTTCCACCCATTCTTTCTCAAGATTCATAAACTCTTCAACTTTGGAAATTTTAGAGCTTTGTATCTAATCCTAATGTTCCAATATAAAATCCAAGGAGAGTTAAGGTTGTAGAGAACAAGATGAGGAAGTTTGTAAGTTTGAGGAGCAATTTTTCAAAACCTCCACCAGCTTATGAGAATATTCATATCAATATTTCCCAAGATCATCCCATAATTACTTATGTTCCTACTCCACTAAGAGGACCTTCTTGCCCTCCCACCATCTCCCTTTACAAAGAAGGACCTATTGTATGAAAAGTAAATGAAGACCATTCAACTGAAGAGGATGATGTTTAAAGTGAATATGATGTAAAAAGCATCATTATACCATTAGATCATACTTGGGATAAGAATAATAAAATCATTCTTTTGGGCATACTTTTTATGAAGAGGATTCTAAGCCTGAAGAAGACATCAACTTTTTTGATAAGCTACCACTTTGTGTGATAAATAAGGACTTTGAGGGTGAAAAAAGATTTTAATATGAGCATGTGCTTCAAGAATAATATCCTTATCAGCTCAAGATCAGCTTACATACACCAACAAGTGAAATGGAGTAAAAAAGAACAAGATCGGCTTGCCTATCCACCCCAAGATATTTGTATGTTCAATCAATCATATTGGGTAAGTGAGTTTATTTTTGTTCTTATTCTTGGGGAATTGTATCACCAATTTTTTTAATATCTTCTCTTTCTCCATCTTTAGTTGCTATCCTCAAAAATTTAAAATGTATTATATTAGTAAGAAAGAATTGCTATTTTTTACAACTAATCAATGGCTTTGTGTAAATGCCCTTTTGATTGGTTAATTTAGGTTAGGTATTTTTTTATGGTTTTCCTCCAAGTTCCTTGTGCACATTTCCATTTTGTTGTGAATTTTCCTTCCCTAAGTGCTTTGAGCACATTCTTGTTTTATTTTGGGTTGTCCTTTCTATTTTGAGAGTCCCAATTAGAAGATTTTTAGCCTTGTGATGAGGTAAAAAACAATTTGAGAAAGACTTTTATGACTCCATAATCC